>MU192551.1:6951-23506 GCA_016904865.1 Pissodes strobi | reverse complement strand
TATATATATATTAATTGTCATAGCTACATATACAAGAAATTCTTCTTGTAGCAATTATTTTTCTTATTTAATTCAAAAGTATAGTCACCAATACGGAATATACACTTGATATTTTTTTTTAATTGGGGTGATATTTCTTTTTGTTTCCCCTTCCAAGTTTTTCAATAGGTTACAGCGGGGAGGAGAGCAATTCGTGGTTATTGGTCGAATCTCACTGAAGATCCAGCATCAGGGCATGGCGATAAGTTAACCGCGTGGCGCTCAGGCATTATAACTCACCACGACCCTTCTCCAGTGTCTAAAAGCTGGGGGCTGCCATTGTTCCTGCACTAAAGGCTGTACCACCGATTGTGAACTTGGAGATTTTTGTGAAGTTGGAGATTATTGTAAACTTGTATATTTATGTAAATTAGGTTTGTATTTGTTTGGGAACTGAGCGTTACATTCAATTTTTGGAATATGTCTAACTAAAATCTGAATTCTTAAAGTTGTGACTAAACACGGTTAATCACGGAATACTTTAAATAAGAATTACTTTGCTAAATCAAAAACTATTATAAAATAATCCTATGGCAGCGATAACATCAGAGGTCAGTTAACGAAACCAAATCAAATCAAATCACTTAGCCTGTAAAAAACTGGTCAAGGAAGATCTACAGGGGACATTAAAGTGAGCTCAATTCGGTGACCTGCAGTAGTAGTTAGGTAAGACGGGCTACTGTCATAAGGCTTAGAGCAAATTACGGTAAAAGTGTAGAGTTTAAAGGGTTATACGTAGGGCACAAAAATAAATGAAATAATTAGTATGGTGTTAGCGAGATATTGAGTAACTAAGATATTATCAGATACGGTAGTAAAGAACGTCAATATTAGTTAATCAAGTAATAAAAAGAAACGGTAATAAACACAGTAAAAGATGATAATCAATTAAAGATCATTTAATGGTAAGCTTGGTAAAATTGGGATGAGTAATTATATGACCTACAGTAAGGGTGTAGCACTTAGATAGGTGTACGCAATACACAAAAATAAATCAGGTAATTATAGCAATAAGGTGTTAGCGAGACATTTATACAAACTAAGATAATATTACTTACAGTAGTAAAAAAAGAGAATATTAGGAAATCAAACAACCATAAGCAACGGTAATGGACACAATATACGATAATACACGACCTAAAGTGATTTAGCGGTAGGTTAGATAAAATTACGGTAAGTAAAATAGGTAATTATGGGCTCTGCTTGTTTTCTGATGGTCATACAGAAGTGGAATCTACTGGCAGTAGTTGGTGGCTAGTTCTTAACTCTACTTGGCTGGCCCCAATTCGCGCTATGGAGCTTCGTGTGAAGCCACACTTCACACCAACATCACCAAGACAAAAGGTCCCAAACGGGCGGAATATAACTGGAGAATCTCTCTAGGTAAGTGAAAAACTGGGAGGAGGAAGGAGATTCAGCTCCGAGGAAGGACCCAAGTTAAATTATAAATAATATTCACTATCTAATGTAGAATCACTAGGACTTAACATACGTTCTAAAAAAAGAGTAACCTCACTTTACGTAAAATGCATTTACCAATTTAATACGGAAAATGGATTTGATGGTCAAATATAACAACGATAATATCGCGATATTAACTCTCGTCTTTTTATTCTTATTCACGCGCACTGCGCGTAGGAAAAGATCTTGTTAAGTGCCAAAATTATATTAGACGCCCGTTAAGAGAACGTTCGAAAATACGGGGCGACCATGAACCCTTTGTAATGATATTGATCAGTTGGGCGTCAATTTGTAATGATAATTAGTTGATTAAATGCATGAGACTCGTTTTTATTTTCCTTAGGGGGTGGGTTGTACGTTTTATTAGCTGAAATTTGTTTGGGCGCCAGAGGTCCTAGAGACAATGCGAACTGAATATGAATACCTAAATATAAATAACTATAAAGATAAGAATATCAGAAATTGCCCTTACAATTCGTGTCTCGCAGACCTCAATCTTGCGATAAATTAAAAAAAGAAATTTAAAAACAACAATATATTAATTTTACAATTAAATTGCAAATATGAGTGATGGTATCATGTAAAATGGAGATTACTAATATAATTAAATTGCAAATATAATTCATGAAATTATTTGAAATAAAGTATATGAATAAATTGACTTAGTAATGAGAATTAAAATTAATGTAAAATATTTAAAAAATCAATTATGGCAGATATAAAAAATTGAATACTGTTGGTCTTTACATTATGTTTATCTTCTGACTGACTGATACTTAACTTCGTTCAGTTATTCTGTAACCATGCGATCGTATTGGGACCTCTACTGGAACCGCTTCTGCCTGTTCCCAAGTTAAGTCAATGGGTGAATCAAGGACATATAGGTTAACCTAGTGTCGGCTCCCTCTACAGGTCTGCTACAGCGAGTTGTCTTCGGCCAGTCAACAGGTAGATTTATTACAGGTAAGAAGAAATAGACCAATGTATACGCCAATTAAATTATATTGAGGAAAATATCATGTGAACATCAGTGACACTGTTACACATGAGGAAGCAATCAACAATTTGAAAACTTACTGGTTAATACAGGATATAATCAGCAACTTGAATTATAAATTTAAATTGAGCAAAAATTAGTATATCCTATTATTTACTTTAAAATATGAAATTCAAAAGAAATAATCACTGAAATTTAGAATTCAAAAGAAAATTATGGAATTACGCGTCAACTCAGTGACTCTCGGTAAATCTTAATAAAAGATAACTTGAATTTAATGATCAATAGAAAAATAGAGGTACAACCTCTAGTAACGAGTCTTATAACTCAAAATAAGTAATTTATATTACTTTTTATTTCGGCCCTTGGCACATAAACGATAATTGAGCGTAATTACGCCTCAAGTAATTAAAGGTAATCATAAGATAATCGCTATCTCGCATCGAGTTAGAAATTTAGATAAAAGATAAAAAACCAGATAAATTTACACATGTGAGATTAACCTTTCATAAATGCAAATTAATGTCGGTACATCAGTGTTGAGACGAGACAAGGCGAGTGCCAATAATTATATGCTTGATGTAACAAATAAACTGAAAATTTAATTAAACGAGCCTGAAAAGAGAAAATATTAAAACCGTCAATACTATGAGGGAAAATTCGAAGAAATTCTACTGGAAATTCAATTTACTACCTTTGCAGGAATATATAGAATCTACTCCGATAATTCCCCAAATAATACTGTTCTATTTGAATGGAAATACGTAAAATAATGTGCGTGACCACTAAGCGATAAAATAATTACGTTCTTCCTAAATCTGGACTAAGCTTTTTTCAAGTTACATGAATTTGACTAATAAAAGACGCAATTAATCACCAATAAATCGGTATACTTACCCAACGGTCACGACAATAATTAATATTATTGAAGATGTACGCTAAAAAAAATGTAATATAAGAATGCTAAATTTTTGTTTAAGTCGAATAAGACTAAACGAATCATGAACAAATATTAATTATGTATTTAAAAATAAAAGAATTAGTTAAATATATTGCAAGATGAATTAAATATTGTAGGTATAAAATAGCGTACCGCGCTCCCAAATTACCAACCACACGAGAGAAACCCATTCGCGAATAGATGTCACTGTTAAATATTGTAATCTACAGTGAAATAAATCCACAAATTGTAGGTATAAAACAGCGTACTTGTGCTTCTAAATAATTACTTGCACGAAATAAACCCTTCCGCGAATAGATGTCACTGGTGACTTAAATCCCAGACATCGAAAATTATTCGTAATTGACCTGAATTTTTAGTGTAGCGGAATAATCATATATTCCGTTACAGTATTCATTCATGCCCGTTGGGGTTCGGTCTTTAGGTCCTTGCTGCTGGTGATGATTGTTCTGAGGTATTTAAAGATCATTACCTGCTCCACAATTTGATCGTATATAGCGAGATTACATGTCCTTCGATCGTTCTTTTGATATATTGATATACTTTGTTTTCGTTACAGATATTTGCGTATTAAACCTTTTTGCAGCCTGTTCGAACCAATAATCTTTGCAAATTGTCTTCGTCCTCTGCGATTATGGCCCCATCGTCAGCATAACACAATATTTTAATTTCTTGGTTGCCCATCCTGTATCCTCTTCCAGTTTGTTTTACATCCGAGATAATCTCATCCATTATGATGTTGAATAGGGTAGGGCTCAGGCTATGACCTTGTCTGATTCCTTCCGCGACAGGTATTTTCTTTGTTAACTTGTGTTCGATCTTTATGTATCTGCGATTACCAGTGTTTAATTCTTTGATGACATCGACGATATTTGGATTTATGTTTCTCTTAGATAGGAGTTTTACGACGTCAGCTAGTCTCAATCTGTCAAAGGCTTTTGTTAAATCTATAAATGCTATCTTATTGAATTCAATTGCCTTTTTCGATATCTGACGAATAGCGAAGATGGCATCTATGGTTCACCTATTGGTTCTGAATCCTTGTTGCTCTTCACTTATTTCTATTCCAGTAATCTGTTTCAACAATATTTTTGTCAGCAGCATAGGAGGCTGATCCCCCGGTAATTTTTCGGGTCAGCTTTTTCTCCTTTTTTAAAAATAGGTATTGTGATGCTGCTTTTTCATTCCCATGGTATCTCTTTTTGGCGAAGTATTTTATTAACTAATATCTCTAGTTCATCTATTACTATTTTTCCACTATATTTGATTAGCCCGTTGGATAGGTCATCTATGCCCGGTGATTTTCTATTTTTTAGTTTTGGTACTGTCTCCTTTATTTAGTAGGAGGATAAAGAAAAGTAAAGGGTTTTCTGCGATGTTACCTTTTGTAGTTTCCTGGGTATTAGGGTTTCCCCTGTTGAGCTATAGAGTGTCGTAAAGTGATTCTCTCACATTTCCGGTGTGACTTTCGTAGATTGTACATATTCATTTATGAGTTATCTTCTGTTTCCAACTCTGTTTTGTCCAGCGTATACATCGTATTCCATATCTGTAGAGAATTTTTCCCAGTACTTTCGGCTAATCATTTTGATCTGTTCATTGGATCTATTTCTAACAATTTTTTATTCGTCGTATGTCACGGTACCAGATGTGTATCGCAGATATGATTTTATTTTCTCAGCTGCTAGTGCCTAAACTTCCTCTATGAATCAGTGTTTTGTGTTTGGTTTCTTATTGTTATTTATAGTAAAATCATGACTGTAATAAAATTGGACCAGATGGTAACTTCCATGATACTGCTTAGATTGGATGGGTTTGTGTTGAGTGATATGCTAAGGTTTGGGTTCGGCTTTATTTTAATAATGTTATATTTATATAGTGCATAATAAAATTGTTTTCTAATTATTGTTATCAGATACCAAGTACCTATTAATTGAGCTTTTATTCCTATTAGATGAGTTAATAAATAAATATAACTACAAATATAAATATAGCAGAAACTAAAAGTCAGTGAAATTAAAGCAGCAGACTTCAACTTTTGTAGGTTCCTCGTCCACTGTTCGTGACAATAAATTTGTTGCTGATCTTTCTATCCTATCGAGTAATTCTTCCTCCAGCTGGCCAAAATAATTTTTTGCTGCTTGTGCTCATCTGTTGGATCCCCTAATAAAAATGTTATCTGCGTCTTTCAAAATGTATTTAAGTATCTTAGCTTTCCTTATGAAATTTGATTTATTTATTTATTTAAAAATAATGTAGCGCATACGTTTTTCTTAATTATTGTGCACCCACCCACTATATTTAAAATTTCTGGCACTGTCAAAAAATATATCCTAATCTGTACCGTCAAAAATTAATGTTTTGTTTTAAACACTCAAAAATTAAATACATAAAACCAAAAACAATCAAAAGGCAAAGGCTTAAATTTTGGCAACAAAAATCTAAAATGTAATTAACTATATTATCTATTTACATTTTCAGGAGTCCGATAATCCGTCATCTACTATCGACTTGTTTTTTCGGCATGGGGTTGATATCGAGATATAAGTAAATAAATTTCCCAACACGAATCAAGTATCCCCCAAATAACTCAATAGAAATGGCATGATACGGCGCCATAAAATTATACCCTTGAGGTGCCAACTAACTTCTCAAAAACTTCCTGAAACATCTCTGAATCAATATCATTCTTGTTAGCAGGTGGGACATGACATTGTGGTTTAAGGGCAAGGAAAAGGCGACGTAAAAACCTTAAAGTGAACGGATGGGGCCGGAGTTTTAGAATAATCCTGCATTGCTTATTTTTATCTGAAAACGTTTGAGTTATTACGGGATTTATGTTCAGTCTGACGAATTGAATGGTGTATGATTAAACAGTGTTCGATTTTTAGCATGTAACATGAAGTGATAGTCTTGTGCGACAATACCATAGTACTGTATGGATTTGCCTAATAGTTTATCACCAGGTGAGATAATTATAACTAAACCCAAAATCATTCAAGTTGCAATACCAATCAATTTCCACCGCTCCAATGTAACGACCAAAGACATATAACAAATAGACAGAGCAGGTTATTCATAATTATCAAATGTTTACATGCCACCATTAGAAATGTTGACGTGAAGAGGGGACAAAGTAATGAATGAACATAATGAAGATGGCGGCTGAGGATACGTGTAATATTTTAGGGGATACCTGCTTAAAGTCAGGTAGCATTGAAATAAGCCTGCTATGAAGCAGAAAATAATAAGCTATTACAAAAATGAAAATAACTAGACACAAAAGAATAATTTATTAATATTGAAATATGCACATTACCAAAAAAATAAATTTTAAGTGCGAGTTTGGCAAAAAACTACTTTTACGGTTAATTGATAATTGCTTAGGGGATTAATTACAGATTGTTTAGGTTGTCCCTAGCCGCCGTGCCGGTCTACTTGGGAATAATACTAATTATATATTATATAAAGAAACATTGGAAAAAATCAATTTCGTTTACCTATTACCAATAAAATTAATTTGGTGTTCATACTTCATATTCTGTTTTGACGCAATACTTGAGTTCTTTGGCTTACCTCATGATAAATTCTTATCTAGAAGTATATAGCGTAGTATAAGCGCTATAGCTTGTATGAAAAACGTTACTCGGAAGCCCATTCCAGGTCGAGGCAGTCCTCCAGAAAAAGGAGTCCCGCAACAAAGATGTCCTAGGTGTTCGCAACTGAATCGTATGTTGATGAGCAGCTTGTGTCTGACGGGTGTTTCTTTTTGGCACAACTCTGGGTGGACTCATAAGTGCCAGTTCGTTCGAACACCATCCGTAGTAGTATCAATAGTAAAGAGATAGGTCTGCCACTTTTCGTCGCTGTTCAAGGCTATTAAGGTATTTAGTCAACTCTGGGTCATCCACAAGACGGACTACTCTCCTTTGTATGGAGTCCAATATCTTGAGCAAGTGTTTGAGTACCGAGCTCCAGCGATGGCCTTATATGGGCCTTATAGAGCAGTAAGAGCTGATGAGTGTATACAAGTTTTTTGCTCTATAGAGTGCTCTTAGCTTTTGTGCTGCTGCCTTGGCTATTTTGGTGAAGTGATTATGCCAAGACATGTTGTTTTCTACGTTGATGCCCAGCAAGCTTATGAATGAGGCCAGAGTCAGTGTTTGTCCTGTCGTTGATAAGTCAAGTCCTGCGATGTTCAATTTTTTTTGAGAAGACAGCTGCTTGAGTCTTTCCTGCGTTAAAATGGACACTATTTTCCTCACCCCATTCCACGATGGCGTTCAGATCCTCATTGATGGCAGCAATTTAATTTTCTCGCTCGCGTTGGGAACGAGCAGCGGTCATTGTAGTTCGCGACATGCATGAGGATATAAGAATGCTTTCGTCTGCAAAGCTGTAAATATAATTGTTTGTCCTGTCTAAAAGATCGTTGATATAGAAAAGGAATCACGTGGCAGATAATAAACACCCTTGAGAAACTCCGGCATTCATTTTAAATTCCTCCGAGAGATGTCCAACAATACCAACTCGGATGCTTCGATCCCTTAAAAAATTGGGAAGCCGTAGAAGCAGTGCTGGTGGTAGACCGTTTGCCGTCAATTTGCTTAAGAATCCATGATGCCACACCCTATACATGATTTGGATATGTCGAGAGCCACAGCACGAGATTCGCCGTAGCTCTCGATTGCTTTGGTCCACAGGTAGGCCACGTAAGTCAGGAGATCTACCGTTGATCTGTGCTTGCGAAAGCCATACTCGCGATCCTTTATGATGCCTTATGCCGATTCGGGATATTTTAAGAGCTGTTCTTTGTTCAGATTTTGCATGACTTTGGACATCATGAGAACTAAAGCAATTGGACAGTGGTTATTTGGAACTGATTTTTTACCTTTCTTAGGGATTGGTTGCACTTGAGCGGATTTCCAGCTAGAAGGAAAGCATGCAGTTCTGTATGATAGGGTCAAAAGCCTGCATAGTGGAGCTGTTAGTTCAGCAGCAATTTCTTAAGTACTATTGCTGGAACGCAATCCGGTCCTGTGGCATTGTTAGTGTCTAGGCTTTTGAGTCCTCGTTTCACTTCGCGTTGGCAAAATACCAAGCCTGGCATTGAGGAATTCATTCTCGGGATAATTGAAGGAGTCTTTCCTTGATGATCTAAGGTAGAATTTGATGCAAATATTTCGGCAAGAATGTTCGCTTTTTCTTTGACCGTTTTCGCTATTGAGCCATTGGGTGGTGGGATTGATGCCTTCGGGAAATCCTGATTGGCTGCTTTGGCAACTGACCAAAAGGATCTTGATCTATTAGGTCAGTTGACAAGCTTGTTCTTGATCTGCTCGTTATATCACTCCTTGCGCTCGTCAATAGTCCTCTCACACTGCTTTCTAGTCGTGATGAATATATTTCGATTTTCGGATGTCTGATCTCGACGCCATTTGCGGTAGGCGGCATTTTTGGCATTGCCTGCTCTTGAGCAGTTTTTTCCAAAACATGGTTTACTGTTTGAGATACGTTTCATATAAAAGGGGACGAAAGCGTCCATGTCAGCTAGGATAACTTGAGTTATCTCATCAGCAGATTCAGGGATTCAAGATAAAACTCGCGAAGATCACGCCACTTTGCAGATTTGTAGTGCCAAATCTTTCTGTGTAACTGTGGCTCCTGTATTTTGATAGCAAGTTCACAAGTTGCGGAGATAAGATTGTGGTCTGATGAGCCCAACGGAGGTTGGACAGTTACGGTGAAGAGGTCAGGATTAGTTGTTAAGAATAGATCCAGGAGGTTACCAAAGTCTTTTTGACGTTAAGGAAAGCGGGTAGCTTTATCAACCAGCTGAGTAAGTCTGTGACTTATAGCAAAAGACTCGTCTATACAAGCAACAACTGAATTTGGATGCTCGATCCAGGCTTTAATTTGAACCACATGACATCGAAGTCCTTACGTTTGTATGTTTCTTCTCGTTGACAACATAATTCGTTTCGTATAAAACAAGCTGGGTTATGTGGAAATCGTGAGTGAATGTCATATCCGCGTATATTCAAGTGAGCATGTGTAGTGCTTGATTTCACTTTTGTTTCTGATAGAGCTAAAATATGAGGCTGGGTGCTGGTGGGCCGAGTTAATATTTGTGTTGATGCCTCTTATGTTGCAGAAGTTCAGTAGCAGTCTATGATGATGATGGTCTCCTCAGGCCAGCCTCCACTCCGGAATATTTTGATCTAGAGGGCGCCATCATGCAATATTTTTTTTTCATTTCTTTTCCACCCTGGGAACCGCATCACAAAGGCATGGTGACGAAACATGAACCAGAGGTCATTTCACGCCACCTAAAGCTAATGCGGGCGATGCGGGTGGACCACATCTACCACTGAAATTTGAATATTGAAATATACATCTCCGCTCGCTTCGAGAGCGCAACCAACAAAAAATAACCCCCAACAAACCCAAAATGTGGGCGAAAACATCGTCGTGAATTAATTTCCATAATAAAGGCAATTGGCAATACACAAACAAACAAGACGAAACTGCGCGAAGTCACAGAATAGCATATGTTGACAAGCGGATGGCGAAATTTCAGTCACGCCATCTCGTCGACTAGAGCGACTATATACCTACGCCAATCCGAGCAACAGAAAATGCGCACGTTCGATTATTTACTACACGTCAAAAATAGTTCCAGATTGAAATATTAATATTATGAAAGAAAAATTAATATTCTAATATTTTTTTCCTTGAATCAATTGAAATGAGTTCCTCTTAATTCTGCTAAGTAATTTTAATATCATTATTGTTAAGGATCACCTATTTTTCTGCTGCATGACATATCTATTTTTTTTTATTATTTTATTTATTTATTAACGGGCATAATCCAATTTCACAGTAATATACAATTTCTTTACAATTTAGTTTAAGCAAACATCCACTTAATCTAATTGGCATGTTCAACAAACGAATTCAACGAGCTACACCAAATACTAATAAGCAACTTTACAAATTTACATTTTAACGAACTATCTATTAAGGACACTTATTTTAAAAAAGGGGAAATTACAAAATTATTATAACTATAACTTAGGCCACCGAGATTTCAATTCTATACGAAGCTCACAGCTTGTGCAGCTCCTTAAAAAAAAACTGCGGTGAGAAAAAGTCCAATTCAGGAGACAAGTTGGCCAGTCTGCAAGACCTTGACAAAAAACAGTTTATTCCGTAATTGGTTCTGTGCGCCGGTATATAAAAAGAGCTACGAGAACGAGTATCCCTTGAGGGCGCATGCAACCCGATTTTACTCAACAATGAGGGACATTGGTATTTGCTGTGTAGGATATTATATATCATTTTAAGGTCTCTGACAATCCGGCGATCTTTAAGAGGACTGATATTAATAAGCGACTCAACCTGAGAGTAGGTTAGATCAGGAGTATTATTTTTATAGGCAATAAATTTTAAAAATTGATGTTGTACTCTCTCGATACCCAGCGTGTATACATTATAAAAAGGATTCCAAACACAAGAAGAATACTCAAGGTAGGGTCTTATTATCGCACAATATAACTGCTTTATAGCTGTGACATTTGAAAAATCAAGGGCTACACGCTTTACAAACCCCAGCAGTTGAAGAGACTCAGATATTGCACTCTCCATATGTGCAGCAAATGAGAGTTTGCTGTCCATAATAACCCCCAAATCTCTCATTTCAGAGACACTCGAGAGCATCTGATGACCAATGCAATAGAAAAGCTCAAGAGCCGTCCTAGATCGATGAAATATGATAGAGTGACACTTTGAAGCATTCGAATCCATACCATTCAAGTCACACCAGGACACCAGCCGATCAAGATCGGATTGAAGTCTTAAACAGTCATCAGAGTACTGCACCGCCATGTACATCTTTAAGTCGTCCGCAAATAAAAGGAACTGACAGTGGTGAAAACAAGAGCCCAAGTCATTAATAAATAATGTGAAGAAAAGTGAACCCAAATGAGATCCTTGAGGAACTTCAGAAGGCACAGGTATATTGTTTGACTTGAAGTTATTAAATCGAACAATCTGTGATTGACTTGTCAAATAACTCTCTATCCAGGTAAGCACAGGACCACCAACACCCATCGCCTTTAATTTAGATACTAAAAGTGAGTGATTTACCCTGTCGAACGCCTTCGAGAAGTCCGTGTAAGTGGAAGCACCTGCAATCCACCCTCCATAGCCTCCGACAGAAAATCCACAAACGACAGGAGATTTAGCTCTGTGCTTTTCCCTGCTTGAAAACCAAATTGACGAGGGACGATAAGCGGACCCAGCTCAATTGTCAAATACTTTGTTAAAATATTTTCAAAGACCTTGGGGATTATGCTCAGGATGCTAATTGGTCTATAATTTGTTACCAATGCCCTATTCCCCGACTTGTGTATCGGAGTCAGGAAGCTCGTCTTCCAAACTTCTGGGAACAGACCCAGCTTTAGAGATAAGTTGAATATAATATGCAATGGGCGTGCCAGGGCAAAACTACAATATTTGATAAGAAACGGCGGCAATCCATCGGGACCCGGACCCTTATGTGGATCTAGGGAATGTAGATGAATATATACATCTGATATAGTAATATTATATTGTGTAATGTTTATATTAAAAAGTCCGAGCTGATTTTGTTAACATTTGGACATTGTTTATTGCTATAAACTTTAGAAAAATAATCTGCAAACATGTTTGATATTTCCATACCCGAGGAGCTACTCTCCTCATTGTAATGGAACTGAGCAGGCATTTCACCACATTTCCGTTTAGAATGTACATCGTTCCAAAAATGTTTGGGGTTTTCTGCCAAGGAATTTTCTGTGAATGCAACAAAGGCCTTATGAGATTCCACTGACAATCAATTACACAGAGACCTTAATATAGAAAAATCGAGATAATCTTTTTGAAGACCAGATTCTTTATATTGCTTATGTGCTTTCTTTTTTCAACTATGTGATGTTTAAGTTAAGAGGAATACCATTTAGGAAACTTACCCGATGCTATCCGTTTAAGCGGAACACACAACTCAACTGCTGTGTACACAATATCATAAAAAACACTCACCATGTCTTGCAGACTGGCCCCCGCAAAGAGATCATCCCAGCGAATACCCCCCAACCACTGATTTAATGAGTTATAGTCAGCAGATTTGAAATCCCTATAGTAGCCATCATTTAAATAAGAAATGTTTTTACAATCTGAGTGGAATGGCACCGAAGCATCCAATGGTGGGTGGTATACATCCAGAGGGAACATGCATTCGTCAGCCTCCCGAACCAGGCAAGCACAGTGCCGAAAAAGTACCAAGTCCAGAAGAGAATTAAAGGCGTTTGTCACAGAATTTAGCTGATATAAATTGTGGAATGCACACATGTTGGATATCACTTCCAATGCTTCCACTTCGGATGGCGTAGCAGCGGCTGAAGCACGAACTGTCGAACTAAGATTGTCACTCTCCCACAGCGAATGAGGAAGATTAAAGTCCCCGAAAATACCTATCTCTGCTTGGGGGTAGATGTCGGAGAAATGGTCAACATTCTCACAAGAAGATGCATACGCGTTTGCGAGTGAACGTGGAGGAAAATAGGCACCAGCCAGGAGAAGTGATCTCTTTCCTTCCTCAATGAGCACAAAGATATCCTCAATGTTGTCATCAACCTCAAGTTTTCTGCTATTGACAGCTCTATCCACTGCAATTAAGACTCAACCCTCCCTAGAGTGATCGCTAGTCTGCGAAGAGCGATCCCTTCTGTAGACCCTATAATTTTCCATATATAGCTCGGCGTCACCGAATGTCTCATTCAGCCCGGTTTCCACAAAAACGTAGTACAAGATGGAACTGATTCCAGAAGATACCTCAGCTTAGTGCGAAGGCCTCTGACATGTTGAAAATATATAGAAAAATCCTTAGGGCGTGAAACTGGGCACTTTAATGGTTTTTTGTTCCAATAACAGGAAAGCCGCGGTTATATATCACCCGCAAATTATCCTCACCTTTAGCAGTCCGTGCCTTGAGCTCATCGCGAATGGTCCTCTCATGCTTTCGCTGATTTGGAGTTAAATCCGAATTTATATAGATTTTAGTGCCCTTTAGCTGTGACCGGTTTTTCAGTAACTCCAATACTTCCTGCTGCTTTGAGAAAGCCACTTTAACTGATCTAAACCCACTCTTGTTCTTCTTGCCAATTCTAGTTATCTTGACTATTTCAGGAGGATTCACAGTCAGACCTTCAAAGAGCTTGGGTATCTCCACTCCATCATCGCCCTCAGGTAGATTAAAATTCATTAAATTAGTCGCTCTCGACTGACGTTCTTGCATCTCACTAAAACAGTCCTCACTGGGCATATTTGGTCGCTGAACACTTACAGGTGGTTGGGATTTCAAGTTATAGATCTCTTCCCTTAGTTCAGCTATTGCTTGAATAAGCTTAGGGACGCTTAACAGTCCCGACTGACAATCCAACCAGAAAAATTTTAGAGTTCGTTTACCTTTAAGGTCCATTACTCTAATTTCTGATGCAGAGAGCTCAGAACATGCAAACCCTTTGTGAATATGTCGGTTACAGCCGTCACAGGACATCATTGAAGAAGCGTCTGGTTCATCAATGTCACATTTCAGACAGCGCATATTAAATAAAAGACGGAAAAACTGCCGAAAAAGTCAAGCGCACCAAACCCAATTCAAGCCAGGCCTGGTCAGCCTATATATCAACTAAATTCGAAGCGTTAATTAATTTGCATAAGGTTTTGCAATTAATAATTTTGAGAAAGAATCATCGGATTCTACCAACTCACGACACTTTAAACATGTAATAGCTAACAAGAAATAGTTAAAATGGGTACTTACTTTTCTAAAATAATATTTGCAGAGTACGACCATGAGTTTATTTACTCATGCATGGAATGTAATATTTAGGTTCAAATGAATGGTTACTCTGTGTTTATGAACATGACGGCCAGTTCCTTCTAGACGAGTACCGGCTACGCAACGTTGTCGGCTTGCGCGGCACGAGAGAGAACCGCTGATTTCGTGAACAATGTGCAGTGGTGAATTAGTGACATAGGGTCCAGTTTACATAACGTTTATCGCGGAAGATAGATATAACACTTACGGCTTGAGTACTATTTTATAAGATGGGAAAGAAGAAGGGGAACGATGTTGGCATCTTCATATTTTGTAAACAAATCTGTCAATTTTTTATATGTCTTTGGTAACGACCAATTGAACTGAATATGACAATCCTAATATATATGTCGTCAGTCAGTTACCATCCTACAATTAGTATGGTTGACTAGAAGAAATATGTTAAAAAAACTACACATCGATGTAATGGTTCATAAGCGTAACTGAAAGATTAAGATGATAAAGTCTGTACATCGAGCGTGATAACGAGGGCGACAAAAGTTTGACGTCACGAACGTACGTTAAGCTGATCTAGTTCTAATCTGTCGAAGTGTCAAATATATACGCAAAGTTCGTTCAACATATTTTCCTATTTTTATTTATGGTTTATTAGTAGAGTTCAAAATGCCCCGACTGAAAATGGATACCTTCTCATTTTAAAACATGCTTGTGCATTAAGACCGCAACGACAGAAGTTAAAACTTCAACAATGCAATACTAAAATTTAAAAAAAATTGTTGAAGGATAGAGTCGGGCATGGAACCCGATACGTCTCGCATTCTAGGCGAGCAATCTACCTCTGATCCGCTATCTCACTTGAACGCTCTTGTCGAAATCGAGTATAAGTATACAGACCAGGATAAAAAATACCTAATGGATAATAATTACGTGTTTATAATTATAATTTGACAATTAGGAGGGTGATTATTTGAATTAATATTTTGCAGACTAACGACATGCACAGGGTGTCTCAAATAACACTAAATGCCTTGTTACCGTCTCTTTTTCCCTATCGCTTGGCTAACTCAAGCGTTCTGGCGCCGATTGTGATGGGTAACGGCTCAATTTAATTCAATACTTACGAAAAATGTGTTAACGGGCTTAAATAAATCTTCCAAAAGTAAGCTTGAGAATTGCCAATTAGGGAATAAGAAGACGCTTCTTTTAATTCACCGGTTTGAAATCATTTTTGTCATTTTCTTTAAGAACGAAAATGATGCGTTGGCGTATTTAGGAAGCCCCGCGTTACAGAACCCCAGTAAAATAACGCCGCCTGATCAATGTTTTTTACGTTTCTTCACTTCACACATTTGTATTCATGCAATGCCCTCCTCTCGTTGCGGGGCGCAACCAACAAAAACTAACCCAAACTAACCTTAAGCACCGACCGTTAACAATATACTAGAAGGTTCACTCTATGCCCCGCCCCCAGCATTTTTCATCTTGCTCCGTCGCGGAACCTGGTGAAATACCGGTTAACCGCTCAGGCCTCGTGCCACGTTTCACCTCGTTTCGTCTAAAGTCTGGCCTTTGTAATCGCTTCATCAAAAGTGCCGACTGAGAGTGGACCTTCTAGTTTCTTGCTTAGGTTTGGTGCCCAAAGCATGCCAAAAAAACCAAACTAATAAGAAAAAAATGAAAAAACTTGCAAGCGCCGGGCGTCGAACCAATTACTTCGCATTCTAAATGCGAGATCCTTACCACCTGAGCTAGGCGTTAACATTTCTGTTTCTCTCGAAAAGTCTCATACAAATGCGCGAAATGAACAAACGTAAACAAAATTGACACAAGCATCTAGTGCTCGTACTAAGTTTTTGATGCGAAAGCCGTGGACATGCGTAATGGCCGAATATATTGGAATTATCCATGTCTCCGGTGGTGTAGTAGTTAGACGTTCTGCTTGTCATTTATACACCGCTTGTTCTATTCCCATCGGTCGCGATAGATGTTTTGTTTACTTTTTTTAAGGTTATATTTGTTTTTGATTAATTATTTCCTTTTTGTGTGTAAGCATCTTACGCGGCGGTATGAGGGTAAATCTCGGCAAATGAGGCGGAAATGTGCAAGCGGATGGGAACGGAAATGTGCAAGCGGCTGTGACATCATAACCATGCACAGTGATTTTACGAGGGCTGCTCAGATATTTGTGCATGTCGATATAGGATATGTTTACACA
>JAEQML010059509.1:0-28530 GCA_016904865.1 Pissodes strobi | reverse complement strand
TATAACATGTAGCAACAACCAGTTAATAAATGTTATTATTATTATATAATTTATTAAGATATAATTAATCAACTCTTTTTAATATAATTAGAATTACCTGCAATTTTTGGTAATATAGTTAAGTATGGGAAAAATAAGCCCATCGGAATAAGCCCGATAATTTTCCATGTAAGAGATATAGAAATAAAAGGAAATATAGTTGGGTAATATTAAGACAGGACCTACTTATTTGGATTAATTAATGTAAATAATTCTAGAAATAAGTTCTATAAACTATCTCCCTAGTAACTCTAGAATTAGAATTGTTTATAATAAGAAAGCAAAGTTCAACTAGCGGGGAATGGACGCATTCCCTGTTGGCTGAAACTAACTATAACAAGTGCAAACAAGCGTTGATTGTCCAATAGGCGCCTATTAAACAGTCAACGGTAAAGTATAGACATTTCAAATATGCAAAATACTTCGTGTGGAATTCCACATTCTATTTGTTAATCTACAATTAGAGTTGAAAGATTTCTATGACAATTTGTAAAAATATTTTTCTTTTTTGCTTCATGTACCAAGCACCAGTGGATGTCCATACTAGTCTCTCCAGCAAGAGAGCCTAGTATTACAAGGGTACTTATGATACCCTCAACAGTTTAATAGTATGTCAATGCTAAGACATATGGAATGCAGTGGAGGCTAGAGGGCGTTACTAAGGATCAGCCTGAATCCAGAAAGTAACAAGACCACTGATGGAATTTTATATTGTATAAATTGTCATATTACATAGTATTATGCGACAAGTTTTTCGAATTGAGGTCTTTCTTTTTTGAGCGATAGAGGTCGTGTTAATGTTGGGGACCAACATTTTAGAGGGCGGGAGAACGTGTAATCTACTAAATTGCATAAGCTACTAAAGAAATATTACCCTGTTCTAAGTTTGAACTTGAACTTGAAGATCGTTATATACCTAAACATTAAAGGCAAACTATAAACAACGCGAGCAATGAACGGGAGCGACTTTCAACCTTAAGCATCATCATTTTTTTTAATGTAAATATGCTACCGAACCTTCAGTTCTTCAGACTTTGTTCTCATCAAAACCAGCTCCCAGGTCAGCTATACAGCTGCTTACGGGTTCTATCCGCTCCTAAAGTTAGGTAGACAGCTGCTTTAGGTTCTACTTTTTTATTCCTGACCCAAACCTGGTACCGGTTAGTCACTCACTTGACGACTGCTAGGTCTAGGGGTTGCACAACCACCACAAAGTCAAATCAAGAAGTTTGTCAGAATTCTGAGAAAAACAAGTGTTTAAATAGTCAGTCAAAAAGTTTAGTGAAATATTCTAGTGCTCTTAAATAAAACTCATCTCTTAAGAAAAACTATAATTATAAGACAGTAATCAAAGACCTATAAACAATACCTCAGATCGAGAAAACATGTGCTCCATAGTAATCGGGTATAATAGAATCTCATTTTTTGACCAATAGTCATTGTTAAAGTTTTATCGTTAATACATTGTTATTGTTATAGACTAAACGTGCTTACTTTATCATCTCTTCTTACCCAACAATAGAACATACAGTGGCAGATTAATGAAAATGTGAAGATCCCGTCATTGTACTAATCGCAACGCGGCACTTCTCTGAGTTGATATTCTTTTAAAAAACGCGACAACCTCCTAAACTATTCGTGACAATATCTTCAAAATGACAATCTTGCTCAAGTAACCGCAGGATACTTTCCAAACAGACAAGTGTTCTCTAAAGTGCAGGAAGGTACTTTGGGAACCTATATTATAAAATCTTTTGATATTTACCATTGCGTATCAGTTAAGAGGTAAGGAAAGAGATTACGATTTAACTGATGCACCGGCTGGAAGCGCAGGTAGCTGCAACTCTTCAGGATGGATGAAAGAAGAGCATTTAGTAGAATTTATAAAGTACTTTATAGGGAGGATTTTAAATTGTTGAAAGCTGACGAAACAACAGTTTAAATTTTATAAATTAGGTGCTAAAATCAAGCGTAAAAATTAGGGCGATCAAAAATGAACTTTCGACTAGAGTAAGTAAGTAATATTTATCTCTTGGTTCTAGGCTATGTTGTGATACGTTGTTAAATTCTATTAATAATATAATCTGCCTTGCATGCTGTAGTATAGTTTTAATAAAATATAATGGACATATTTTTATATAAGACTCTAAAAGTGAGTGTTACCTTTAGGTAACGCTATCTGGCTATGACATACAAAGTATTGTAAATTATGAAATCGATTTTCTTGATTTGGAAGAAGTGATTCAAATGGCATATGATGATGATAATAATGTGCCCGAAATATATATTGAGCCTCCAGCTGTAAACATATTGACCGATGAAGATTCTGATGGCTGATTTCTGAATAATTTTAGCGGTCGACAATTATTGCCGAAAGCTGAGTTAGTGCTTCGAAGCACATTTACTGTTGATAAAGCCGAACCAGAAGAAATTCTAGTGCGTCCCGCTAATGGCTCCAATACCCAAATGATATGTTTCTGCGTCCAGGACTGGAAAAGATAACATAGATTCAGGGCGACTTTGTGGAAAAAACAAGATTATTTTCTGAACCTGATTATAGCAAATATGACAAAATAAGTTATTTGGACATATTTGAGGCATTTTTAGATGACGAAGTAATTGGATTGCTTGTCGAACAGTCCAATAAATATGCGCTCTTTTCTGTGACCAACCAAATCCGAACATATTCAATGAAGAAGTGAAATGTGCAATTGGAATTTTAATCGTTACAGGGTGTAATGAGTTGCCAGGATGAGATTTCTACTAGAATTCTAAGGTGAACATGAAAATCTCCATGGTCAGTGAGTCTATGAGAAGGGACATATTTCGCCAAATCATTAGACATATGCACTGTGCTGATAACTTGCAGCCTAACCTTCAGGTCAAAATACGGAAGTTACGGCCGCTAATGGATGTGCTAAAATCTAAATTTATTGAAAATTGGAATTTTTGGCGTTGGCCCCCATTCCTATTTGACGCATTCTTATATATTTTTTGGACGAGTGACACAGTCTCCAGGATAAACATGCACCTAAATGTCAATACGCTCTCCCCCAATGAAAAATGGTCTACAATGGTGCAATTTGAATAGACACCTTTGGGCTCGCATCCGTAGTATAAAGACTACCAGATGCTGAGCGGTGGGAAAAGAATACTGATCGAGCCATAAAAATCGTGGACCCATAGTCCCCCCATTCTAACAGCATAACACGCTGATGCTAGTTTTTTATTGAGGCAGTTATACATGATCATAAGACTTGAGTTTTGCATATCGATATGCATGCCTGTAAACTTAACCACTGATGGATTTTCTAACATATTATCTTTCAGTCTTAAGTTTTCAATATATCATTTAAATGTTGGCCGGTTAGTTTTGCTGATATTGAGGGGTTATATTGATTTTTATGATATCACCCGATATACGAGCAGTCAGATCATTAGTGCTCTGATCCGTCCATAAAATTGTGAAATCATCGGCGAATAAGGTAAAGTGACCACTAATATCAATTGTTACCAAGTCAGTTACATAAAATAAAAACAGTAACGGCCCCTGCGCTTTGGTGTTGATTGACCAAACCTCCGACTCACCTCCGTGACACCCGTACGTCATTTCAGGTCTATTCCACTAAAATCATAATGCTGCAGGTTCTCCAGCAGTATTCTATGATTCAGGCAATTAAATGCCTTTGAGAAATTACAGAACACAGCTGCGCCAACAGCATCATCGTATATAAAGCCCGTCTAGGAAACCAAACTTTACATCTTTAGTTCCCTTTGAGTCCGTATGCTTTCAAATAAAAGAAGTCATTCTATGTTTAACCGCAGCTTTCCGTTATTATGGATAGTAAGAAGTAGAGCAATGGGATGTTAGCATAAAGGGTCCCCTGAGTCACCACCATTAAATAATAAACAACAGGCAAAACCACCGGAATCAAATGAATGATTTATGGCAATAGTGAGGGAATCCAAAGCATTGAATGGTGTTTTTACATAAAATATCTAAATATCACCAAAAGGTGAATTTTCATGAATCTGCCATGCGATGGTCGGCGATATGAAGCTGTCCCTTTTTATTGTAATTATATTTATAATATCAATCAGAATCAGAGCACAATGTCATAAATAAAAATGACAGTACTAGTGAGTATGTATTTTTAGAAGCTGTCACATCCATTTTTGTAATGGAATTTTATTTTGAGGTAAGGGAAAGACCCTAAAAAGACAGGATTATAACCTTCCTATGTTATACCATTGAGTACGGCGAGGCGCTCCCAAATATGTGGCAATTTTGTATAGTTCGAGCTGCATCTATCGCGAGCGCTGCAACGCAACAGGATTCTCCAATGTTCCCCTCCAACATTTGACATTAAGCTGACTCGTAGCGCCTTACTCCCTCCACATAAGTTTCAAATTCTTGTTTCTCTAGTATCCTTAAACTAAGGTAAGGCATAGTCAATTAAAATAATTATTTTACTATAACTACTTACTGCAGGCATATAGGCATTTCACTGACGTAAAGAATCATCGAAAAATGGCATCGCTGTACGATAGTAAGCTTCTGGTCAACTTGCTTCAACGTTACACCGACGTGTTTGAGTGGCGACTATTCTTGGCATCTTCATCTCGCCTTCAATGGAATTTAAAATCTCAACAGATTCATTAAAAATATCAGAAAAGCAGGAATTGTTTGCCGCATTAAATTTATTATTGAATAAGATTCATTGCTTCAACTAAATCGCAATTGACAGCTTGCAGCATTTTACACAATTGTAAAGTATGTTTAAAGAGAACTACAGCTGTACAGCTGTACAAAGTCTGGAGAAATTATAGCTTTTAAAAATTGATTTGCCTTGGACGAAGTATATATAGCTTCTCTTATAATTATTATAATTATTATTAAAGAAGTTTATTTGAAAAATAGCGGGAGCGAACTTACTTAGCCTAGACAGACAGCAGACAGCTTCGTTTTTCTGGAGAAAATTTTATTTTTTTCGTCACCCAAAACTATTTTTGTTTCTCGACCATTTAAGTGGTAAAATATCATTGACGTTTCATATTTTTTTCTCACTTTTTCCAAGAAAGACAATTTTTTCTCTTAAAAGTGTATTATTTTCTTCCGATACCTGGTTCTTGCCTCGCAGCTCATCTCACAGAGTCTTTAAGTAGGCAATTTCGACATCCTTTTCGGGTCTAGGGGGAGTGTCGCCGCTTGAATGTTCATGGCACATTAATCACGTTTCATCCACAATTTTCAGCCTTTTCATCCAATCTCACGTCGTACAAGATCGATGGTAAACTTTTCCACGCACTACACATAATATGACTGAACTATTAACTTTGTTTTTACAACAAAAATATTTTTGTTTTTTCGGCGAGCACAGAATTCCGCACACGGTCACTCGCGGCCATCTTGCAAGTTGCAAGTGCAATATAGGCATAAGCAGAGACAAGGAGGAGACTGTTAACTGGCCCTGTAAATTTATCCTAATTTCCTTGTCATTCATATAGGCAAGCGAAAATAGGTGGAGCCGTCATCGCTTTCCTCGTGGTTGCCAAGTTGCCTACAGTTTCTGTAGGTATATAAATGTTGATGTTCTTTTTTGGTCACGCTTGATTAAGAGACAAAAGGTATACCATGAATCAAAAATTTTCAATTTGACAACGCTGTACCACAACGGTGACGACCACCGTTGACGAGCCAGGTTTGGCATTTTTGTAAAGGCCGTTTTGTTTGGTTTTGTTGTTTACGTAAATTATTTACTTTTATTTGTGATTACAGTGTATATTATTTAATTTGTGCTTTTTAACAGACAATTTAAGATAATAGTGAAATGGATTGTGTTGAAGTGTGAATCTGCAACGTAGGTATATTTGTCCTTATATTATCTATTTGTATTTGTAATTCAGTTGAACTTATGCCACTTTCGATTGCCTTTGCTTTTATTTCTTAAAGAAAGATTACCCCGAAATAATAATCGAAAATAGCATGGACTAAAATGTGCGTATAGTATAAGCTGTGGTACTACATACCTACTACATTACTATGGACCAGATTCCGCTTTAGCGGCAGAGGCCAGAGTGTTCATAACGGTGTTATGATTGTTGTAGAAAAACCCCTGCGAGGCGATCATGAATTGAAAAGCTGCGTGGAATATATTGGGCGGCTTTGTTGGTTGTCAAATCAAATAACGCCATCCTTTCAAAAACTATGTTTGCTTTAATTAGCCTTACCGTCCAACTGTTCATAGCTTGCAGATTTAATTTTACAACGAAACAAATAAACCACTTAAACAGACTAAGCGTTCCATCTTAACATCTTAGACGCCTTGAACAATTACGTAAATTTACCTCCATAATCCTACCTACTTAGGTAGGTAGGTAGATTTACGTCGTTATTATCATCTGTCCGTTCCCACCAGTTGGGTGATGGGCGGAGTCCCATAGAAATTTATACTATTGGCCGAGGCGGAGTATTCTCATTTCCGTCACTAATCCCCTTAATCCTGCGTGCTTTTCTGGGATCGATTCGGAAGGTTCGGCGGCATCCCGATTTCAGCGACAGGCCAAATGACAAGCATGCATTCGAAAAGGGAAATGGGGACGATTTTAGGTCTGATAAAAATGCAATTTATGTAGATATGGACCGTTGAAACTTACTCAGAAAAATAACAAAAAATATGCAATAAGATCAATGCATTTGACCAACACAATCTCTTTCCATCACATTAATGTTATGGGACGGTTTTTGAATTTTTCTCAGTCAGTTTTAACGATAGACATTAAAACCTAGTGCATTCAGAAACAGCAACGAACATGCCTACGCTCCGATAGATGAACCATATAGAGGGTGTGTCATTTAAAAAGACGCAAGTTGCTATTTTTTAAATGCTTTTCGATGCCCATTTATTATTTCTGTAAAATCCTGGCGATTCATGGAAAACCCTACAAATTTTATAATTCATAGTTTTTCGAGCTAGGAATGCTCCAAAATATGTGGAAAAACCCTGTAGAGTAGAATGTAGGTCGTCGGCTATCGAATTTATTGCATCTGATGCCACAGAATTGAAGTATTGAAATCTAGGAATTCCAGCTGAAACTTTCAAGAACCTTGTCAATAAGCATCTTCGCACGTCGAGCGCCATCGGATCTCCCTTTGGTGTGTATGCCACTGCCATAAAAAAAGAAGAACTGAGCAAAAAAAGTCGTAATTATACCTATATTGTAATAAGGTAATTTTTGTTTATCTTTGTTTAGTATATTTCAAACGGTGGTGACAAGAAATATTTAAGGTAAAATTAGGGTCTGATCACTGTTAATTTTTTTTTAAATAAATATTCTTTATATTTTTATCTGAAATATCCGTCACTGTCAATCAATAACATAAACTTGTCCGTTTGTTATCAAAGATAGTTTTGAAAGTTTCAAAAAATGTCACGAAAAAAATATAATAGGCATAATGAACAAACGCAGCTAATAATTTTAAATACTAGATATTAAAAAAAAATCGACTGGAAAAGAAAAAAGTCCGAAACGAAATCGCACTTCATATTGAAAATGTAATACAATGAACAGCAGATGCAACAAAATTGAGTCCCAAACAGTTGCAAATATTAAGAAGAAACAGATGAAATCAGACAAAACATGCGTCTAATATGCCTTCAAAGCAAAAGACAATCAAAATCAAAATTAAAACCTATTTAAAAAATGTAATTCGATGGGGACACAATTTGTTCTATGTACGCCAGACAAAATATGTAACATTGCAATAATAAAACAAATGGTCAAAGAACAAAATTAATATTTTGGATTATCAATCGATGGATAAAAAGTATATAGGCTTTAGGTGGAAGAAATCAACCAACAAAAATATTTAATGGGCTTACCAGACATTGTAGGTTCATAAAATAATCAACTTTTTAAAGAAGTAGGTATACCTACATTAAAAATAAAAATTTAGGACCAGAAGGTTTTACTCCAGTTTTCAAATACGAGACATGGATTTTAGCAAGGGAAAATTTTGTATTAGCTATCAAGATGTCACTAATCACACGAATTCAAAGAAAAAACTGTGAAGATAAAATTTGTCTTGTTATCGCTTTAGAGCTTCGTAATAATAATATGCGCTTTATTAATTTTCATAATTCCGTATTTTTATAAGTACACTCTTCGGGTTACAGCTTAAAAGTAAAAAAAAAAATAAATAAAAATGATGAGGTCCAATCGGATAGTCTGGTTTAGTTTGGATCTTTAAGTCCCTTTGACGCGACCCCAAAAATTTACAGCGGAAAAATATGAGCCTATATAGGAATGCCTTATACCTGTATTAACTTAGCGGATTTTAAGAATGATAAAACAGATTATAAGGCTCATATTGCTTCGCTGTGAATTTTTGGGGGGCGCGTAGAAGGCAATTTAAGTACATAAACTATCTGATTGGCCCGCACCATTTTTATTTTTTTTTTACTTTTAAGCTTTTATTAAGCTGGGTACTGAGAGATTATTTTATATAAAATTTTAGGGATAGGTATGTATTTTAAGATTGTGCTCAGGCGATAGGTGATGCCAATTAGGTTTTAAATCGAATATGGTGTTAAAACTAACAATAATTTTTGCGAATATTTATTCAACATTTTATTTTTTTTACAAAAACACAAAAGCGGAGCTGAGTGACTCGTACCGGTGGGCCGGTGCTGGTTAAAAATTAATTTTTGTGTAACAAATGCGTCCGTCTTAAAATGCGGCATTTTTGGTACCCCGTGTGGATTTTTAGAAAATTTTTAAATTTCTATATTGAAAAAAGGGTATTTTGCCCCAAAATGAGGTACGTCTGGCAAGCCTATGTAAAGGGCCGTACCTCCCAAAAATCCCATTGAGCTCCAGTTTTTTACATTTAAAAAATACATGCTGCAATATGGGATAAATTGACTGCCACAACTTTTCAATGTATGTAGCACGTAGTACATTCCTTAATACATTTCATATTTTGATAAAATTATTTTAATAAGAATTTTATAACATTTTTCAACATTTTTGATGTTTAAGAGAATATGGGTTAAAATTAAGTTATCTCCGATATTTTAACTTCATAGTATATTGTGGTCCATGCTGGAGCAACGGATGGCTTCATTAAAGGCGCTAATTTAATATTCAAAAGTGGGTTAGAGACGGGATTATTATTACAACATGCCCAGGAGAAAAATTTTAAACTGATTTAAACTCAGCTGGTTCCGAATCTTTTTCAAACTCTTTAATAATTATGGACAATGTAAGCTACCACCAGAAGAAATCCCAAGAAGATCTTCGACAAAGCAGATGCTAATTGGGCGGCTAAAGAAAAATTATATTAACTTTCCAGAAAAAATAACATGAAGATCAAATATGTAACAACTGCCCCAGTGAAAAAAATACTTTATTGATGAATATGTTAAACCTTTAGGATATACAATTTTGCGGTTGCCAATTTAGAAGTGGTGTACATAAACGAAAACACGATCAATATATTTTGTTATCGATTAAAATACGAATTCTACAATCAGATAACTTACTTTGTTAAATAAACACCACTATTACCTAACTCTGTTGAGAATACACCCGACAAAGAATAGTCTACTACTAGACAGCACTTACCCAGAACTATACCAAATTTCTTCTTCCAGCACCGTCTGTAGAACACCTACGCTAGCTCAGCTCATGTTGGTCCGTCTTTTTCCACTAGACCAGTTTCAAATAATATACGAGGATACGAAATTAAGTCCAAATGAAAATTGGACGCCACCAAGTTTTGTTTATTGGCAATACCCTCCAGTTATCGTTTCGGGCACAGTAAGAAAAACTTGGAAATAAAATGTAATTTGTATTCCAAAACCGGTTAAGTAAATAATTACCTGTCGTATTCTTTGTTTCACGTGCACCGTTATCAAACAAAATCTAGGACACTAATCAAAATAAAATAATATCAGAGTTGAAGCCAATACGTTTATTTAAAAATAAAGTAAGCTCCTCTAACCGTATAAAAATTCCTAGAACGTGTAAACAGTTACCCCGTAATGAAGTTTCGTCAGAGAGGAAGTCTATATTATGATATAGGTGTATAAGAGGGCCTTTAAAGCACACGCGACATATTTCAAAACACGACGCGCAGCGAAGTGTTTTGTAAGTCGCAAGGACTTTAAAGGCCTCTTATACTCGTATATCATACGCTATTTTTTATTACGAATGCATCATAATCTCAAAAATGTTTTAAATATTAAACTTAAGGGATATATTGACGAATATATTAATCTGTCACATTTGACATGATCAAATGTTTCTATAGCAACCTTTAAAAAAGTAGGCGCATCATAAACATCATTTTAAGCACGCTGCAGCGTGCGATAATCGTTGATTATGATGCATGCGTAATAAAAAACTTTTAGTTTGTTTTTTCTCTGGTTTCGTAATATCATAGACTACTGTTTATCGGACTTCTAAGAATTCTGTCCTCGGTATTAACACTGCCGTCATTCTGACATATACCAGCTAGAAATAGTCCTTATCTTGACATCCGGGAAATCGTGCTGTCACCAAAATTATACAAAGGAACCCAGGTTGTAAAGACTCCAGGGTCTACATTACCACATCATGGGGAATCTAAACCTAGAACCCCATGGCTGGGGTATAATCCTACAAAATCTTCCCAGCCCGCTAATATTACTGGATTATCGCCATTACGGCTGTTGGTCCAAACCTAATTTCCACTAAACCAACCTCAATCGTCTATATTGGCATCTAAAACCTACTTTATTCCAAAATGAGAATGACTCCTTGGGAGCTCCTTTTGCGTTCCAGGAAATGTTTGGCCACTCTCGAAAACAGCATCAGTAGCAACCTATTGCATCGTTTTTCCGCCATCCTTCTTGATTATAAACAGAAAATTCGATCGGTATCGGCCGAATGGTGGATGTACTCGGATATCGGTAAGCACTTCCAAAGCGTCCGACTGTCATTGACATAACTACCTGTAATGACAGTTTTCCTGTTTCTGTCATGAAAATAGTCAGATTCGGCATTATCGAGGAATAATAATAAATCGAAGCGATATACCCATCTATAATGAATTATTTTTATTATTGTCAAAAATAAATGTACGACTTATAATAGTAAACACTTACACCCGTAACAATTTCTAATCTTAAGGAATCATCATCAGAAGTTTTGGCTACATGAGAAAGGGTAATAAATGAAATTTTTGTAGGTCATTAGGAAAATTATGTTAATTATACTGAAAAGGTAATTCAAGAGGCTTAGAACGCAATACAAGATGCTCTGACATCCCACCTGTTGTAGTAACTACGGACGAAGATGACAACGACGACGAAGACAATATCTCAGACTTCAATTGTGACTCTGACAATACCAACGAAACTGATTGATAGCTTTCTTTGCTTTAGTAAATTTTATTTTGTTATTTGTTATTTATATCGTTGCAATCGCATTAACTTGGCACTACAATGTTGTGATTTTTCTAGGGATTGTATTTTTTTATTGTTTGTATTAACAGTATTACTTTTATTTGCTAATTATTCATCAAGATAATATTTTTACTGAAAACAAGTACCTAATTGTAACTTTTTTTCCTGTAAACTAAAATTATTTTATATCATTCTTCTTAATATTTGTAATTGTTGTGGGAATCAATTTATTTTTGAAATTTCAGCTGATGTGCTTAATAATAATTATTAAATAATGTTTATTGTTAAATATAAAGTGGTTCATGTATGCTAAATAACAAAATATATAATTTGTTGTTGTTAATATTCTTAATAGTTACATTATTTTTAATGCGGTTATTTACAATAATTTTTGTTTATATTGATTCGGAATATCCTTATTCGCCAATTAAAAGGATTAACTAACTACCATAGTCCATAGTCTTTAAAAATTTGCAGGGTAGCATTAAATATGAGTTAAGACTTAGGTCCTAAAAGCGCTCTGGAATTTGGTACATAGGTCTAAATTCATATATAAAAATTTGCAACATTACTATTAAGAGTATAATCTTTCGCCTTTTTGACTCAAGCTTGCTACTGGCATCCTAGGTGCAGAACAGCCATCTATTTTGCACTTTGTATGTAAAATCAAAATACATTAGATCGTGTTTTTTCATGTAACCTTAGTACCCTTAATTTGTAAGGTCGCGGAAAAATAGATTATACATAGATAGTTTATATTACAAATTTCAAAGTCAATCTACTTTATTTTAAAATAAATAATTTACGAGGTGTTAAAAGAACACTTGACATTTGATGTTATTAAGTTAATAATAAGGGTGAAGTGTATTTTGAGTATTTGTATATAATTATCTGTGATTTAGTGATAATATATAAGAATAAATAGAGTGTGATGGTTTATCAATTTTAGTTCTCTTATTAATAGAATTTGTTTTATTGATTTGAATTTTAATTTCATTGAAATTTGGTATGTGACCAGTACCTAATCTCTGAGGGTTCAGACGAGGCAGAAGTGTTTCTTTGAAATCTGATGTCGCTTTTATGTCCAGCAATTCAATTTTTTTAGATTTTGTGATGTTTGTCACATTTGTTACATGGACTATAGTATACTAAATTTGAGTAATTTAAAGTAATAGTTTTATCTTTTAATTTTGATGATAAATTACCAATCGATTTAACATTCTTTATGGCTAATTTTACAGGTTCATTTCTATAAATTTTAATTATTTTCGGAGTGAGTTTTGTGATATGCGGAAAAGAAGCATAAGAAACATTTGAAATATCATTATTTATGTTATCATTAATAGTATTGCTGATGTAATTATTATTAATTCTAATGTTAAAAAGTTATTTGTTTAGAAAATTTAATGGATAGCAATTATCTACAAGGATGTGTTTAAGTTTGTGTAAATTTTTATTTATTATAAAAGGATGAAGTTAATTATTAAATTAAAACCTAAAAGGGCTTCATTTATTTTATCACTTGGAATACAACAAATAATATCAACAAATTTTTTAATAAAATTTGGTTGAAAAGTTAAATTTTCTACATTGATCTAATAAATCATCCATTACATATTGAGCAATGATTGGAGAATAGAGCGACCCATTGGGGTCCAAAAAATTTGTTTGCAAAATTTGTTATTAAAAGAAAAATAATTAGAATTGAAAATAAAGTGTATTATTCTAACAAACATGTGATTTGATATCTTACAATTATCAGATATACTGGCCCAATGTTTATTGATACTATTGATTATTATTAAATTAATTGGTATGTTGGTAAAGAAGTGATTCAACATCTATAAAAGAATACAGTAAACTTATGAAACAAAAAGCTAATTTCAAGAATCGAAATATATTCTTACTTGAATGTCGAAGGATGGGACTGGTTCCTTGTCACATTAAAACTAGTCTTAAGAATGTGGTAAACCTACTTCAAAATAATAATGGTAAGGACTTAAATGAATTTCAGAAACTCTGTTATTCGTAAAATTTTAAATTTAGTAATCAAAATTTCAAATATTATTCAAATTGCATTTGTACTACCTTAAAAAATAATGAAAGTATTAGATATTCAAAAATTATTGATGAAAAAGAAACAATATGGAATCAACAAATTAAAAAATTCAATTTAAAGATTCATGGATTTAAAATCATACTAATATTCATATTCCAAAAAACTTTTAGGACTTGATTTTAAATTTTGTGTTCCTCCATATATAAAAAATATTTCAATCCCTGCACTACTATCAGACATTGAAAATATTATTGTAATGTAACAGTTTTAATCACCCCCTGATGATGCTAACATGGTTAGCGAAACGCGCGTCGAGTGCAAAAATTCTGTTTCGTTATTGTGGATAAAGCTAAGTTTTAGTGCATGTTGCCGAAGGATCCAAACCCCAACAAAGTTAATCAGTTAAAATAGCTTTCTGGTTAACTATCTTAGTATCTTTTGGTGGGAAAATTCAAATGCACTAGGTCATAAGCGGAAGGAAAAAGCGTATACAACTTAAAAGACATTACTGTTGTAATGTTTCTGTTTCATTACGAGTAGATTTATTTGATCGATCAAGAATAATATTCTATTATACAAATGATTATCTTCTGCATATAGATTATCGGATTGGCTATTATCTTCTGAAATTAAGTAATCTTAAGGCTTTGTTTAAATGATCCATGCTTGTGTTTAGAAAATCACATACCAAGACTCGTTACTTTCGCAATGTATATATCGAGGCAGACCACCTGCTTAGTTTCATTTCAAAAGGTAAAATCCATTTTAAACTATTGTAAGCCAATTCATTACCCTTTAAAAAAACTTTTACATTCATATGACTATCCCACTGAAACCTGATTGAGGATATTTATACACTCATTGGTCAAATCTAGACTATAAAATATATATTTTTGAGCTACTTACAATTTTAACTTACCAAAATTCAGAAACATTGATTTTCTGTGAATAATCCAGAAGATCTTCAAAATTTTTAATTAAATCTGATTCCTGATTGTTCGAAAGCTTGATTAAGTTGAAAGTTACGCTCTTTAGTTGCATTTTTTTGTGGTGCCATCAAGTAAAAAAATATATCCTTACGAATAATATCACTTGGGACAAAAGGTTTAGCACAAACTACAGAATATTTAGCGGGCGATCAGCTCTGGGAATGGCTTTTAGCCACTGAAATTTCAGGTTTTCGTCTTTTGAGAAGTGAAAAACTGATTCAGCCTCTTCCCCTGTTTTTAAAGCACTATGGATAATTTGAATTGCACCTAGGAATACAATAAATATACAAATAAACAAAGTGTAAAAAATAGTGAACCGACTTACCACATTGCCAAACTTATGTAACTACATATATTTTTCACTAATTTTAAATCTAATTCACTTACTTACTAACCCAACCTAACCCACAAGTCGGCTATAAGCTAAAATAAACAACACTATCAATAAATGAACTGGATACAGAATGTTCACATTAGGTTACTAGCGAGAGTTACAAAACGAAAAACGAGAAACATCAAAAATATTATTTGCCTCCATTAGAGTAAGGTAAACGACATTAGAGTAAGGTAACTTAACGCTTCGTAGTGGTTCTTGGCAATCACTTCACACAAGGTTTTTGTTAACGATACCCCGGTAAAAAAACGTCCTTTAATTAGGAGAACCAGAAATAAACAAGCTGTTCCCCTTTAGTTATACTAGACATGCCAACTGTCACGTGACTAACGTATCTTCTTCCCATGGTGCCGTTGTTTGTACTTCGCGGTTGGGACTTGGAGGTGGCTGTATCATTACCCAATAGGTAGGTATGTAACGGATGATTTATTAGATCAATGTAGAAAATATAACTTTTCCACCAAATTTTTTTACAAAATTTGTTGATGATATTATTTGCTGTATTCCTAGTGATAAAATAAATGAAATTCTTTTAGTGTTTAATATTTCGCACCCAAAATTACAATTCACCATTGAAAAAGAAGTGAACAATCAGATACCTTTTTTAGATCCAATGATAATAATTAAACAAAATAGTAATATCCTAATCATTACCGATTAGCATTTAAGCCCTGCTTATTCCAAAATATATTTAAATTATTTTTCTTATCATAGTAATAAAATGAAAATCAGTTTAGTTATAGCTTTAAAAAATAGAATAATAAATCTAGTACATTCTTCTTTAATAAATACAAATTTACACAAACTCAAAGACATCCTTGTAGGCAATTACTATCCATTAAATTTTCTAAACAAATTATTTTTACACATTAGAATTAATAATAATAACATCAACAATAATATTAATTATACTTAACATAAATAATGACAAGATTCTTTTCCATATATCAAAGAACTTACTCCGAAAATAATGATTTTTTTTTAGAAATAAACCTGTAAAAATAGCCGTAAAGAATGTTAAATCGAATGCTAATTTATATTCAAAATTAAAAGATAAGACTATTACTTTAAATTACTAAAATTTAGTATACTCAATTCCATGAAATAATTGTGATAAGAAATATATTGGACAAACATCACAAAATTTAAAATACAGAATTTCTGGACATAATAGAGACATCAAACTTAAAAAAAAATCACTTCTTCTTTATCTGAACTTACCTACATACATTACACATACCAAACTTCAATGAAATTAAAATTCTCCATACAGAAAGGAATGAATTAAAAGGTTGTTTTGAGAAATAGTTGAAATCAATAAAACAAATTCTAGAACTGAAATTGATGATTTAAGCTCTATTTATTCTTATATAATTATTATCACTAAATCAAAGATTATATACCAATACACCAAATTAACAACATCAAATATCAAGTATTCCTTTAGCACCTCGTAAATTATTTATTTTAGAACAAAGTAGATTGACTTTTACGTTTTTTACAGATTTATAGGATATTCTTATATTTTACCAATTTTTAGCACATTTTTTATAAATCACAAAATTAAATTTAACTAGTTTTGATTGTAAGTTACCACAAAATTGTCATACATAATACATTATTATATTAAAATAGGTAAGTTTTGGTTTGGCACACACGAAGTTCACGTTATTTATCGAAAGCAAATTATATTTTTTAATAAATTCGTTTGGCTGAATACCCGTTATGTAGGTATTTCTACATTTCAGATTGTCATTTTTGAAATATCACTCATATAATATTTCTTAAATAACCTGTATATTTTGAATGGCTGTAACTTAATTCGTATTAATACATCCAATAAATATTTGAAATGTTCTGTGCGAAAGAGCTAAATAATTTTAAATAAAAAAAAAATCCGAAACCTAAAAGCCACTGGAAAATGTATAATAGGTACATTTGCCTGTTCAGTAGTTAATTTTCATAAATAAGTAGTTAAATTATTCTAATTTTGACTTTCTCTGTCCTGTAATAAACATATTCGCTGTTGGGAAGCAAATAATAAATCATATTTTGGTAAGCTATGTATTTTAATTGAAAGCAATTAATCTATCAATATTAGTTTGTAGTTTCTTGGATAGTTCGGATTATATCTTCATGTAATTCCCACCCCACTACCCCCTAGTTTGAAACATAAGGAATGTATAATTTTTAATATTCGTAGACCAAATCCATTAAATGTGTTAAATCGATAAGACTAAGCACTAAAATACGTTAACATAATCCCAGTTCACATTGCTAATCCCCGTTTAGCACACATGGCCGACCGATGTCTAAATCCAAATTTTTTATTGTACCATTTGTCCCCCTCCAATGTAAAAAAAGATTTTATATAACGCACATCTTTTAATACCCCCGGTTTTAGTACATGGCAAAAGCGTAATACCCATAATTTAAATAACTAGCCGATTACCCCGTGCACGCTCGGGCAAATATCACAAAGAGACAAAGGTACAAACCTCTCTATCTCACATTGAGCTGTGACAGCTCCGTAAAAGCGCCCCTCGTATGTCTCTCATAAGCAAGGGATGAAATCCGCTCTATCCTATTGGCACGTAACAGCCAATAGAACCGCTTGGTAGGCGTTGCTGCGAAGCTCTTTAATTCTTCTGCCACGGTTGAAAGTTTTAAACGGAATGGGGCCCGACATTAATCTTTGTCAGTCTCCGAGTTCGTTAAGTTTGCCGAAGCATTCTTTTACGCTGGCTAACGTAAAACGCGAGGTTAGTGACTTGGACTGGTGCGAGTCCAGCGGCGCGGAAGATTACTGTGAGGAGGACTTTAGAATGGTCGAAACGTCGGCTCCGCAGGCGGCTGTCCTACCGCAACATTTTATGTTTTTGAATCAAATGAACGAGGGATTCAAACCGGTGTATAGAAAGAGCGGACCCTCGCCGTCTTCTTCGACTCCTAGTGGTAGTTCTTTGTTTACAATCGATAGTATCTTATCTAGGCCTAGGGCTGCAACTACATCGATGCCTAGGCCACCGGTGTTTCAAACTGGACAGCCCTCGGGGTTCAATTTTGGTCACATTGCAGCAGCTAGTGCGGGTTTTGGTACTGCGTCTGCTGAATTTTTAGGTAAGTGGTTTAAAATTATTGCCTGAGAATTATGGATGTGGACATAATTATTCATTGAATCTATAAAACGAAAGTTCAAAGGAACTGCCACAAATCCGAACTTAATACGTATACATATAGTGTTTCACTGTCATTTCTGCCACCTAAGTTATTGGTGAACATCATATGACACAATACAAAGAAGATAATTATCTACCTAGGGGCAGAAATTTAATGAAACTAAAAAATTTTTTTAAAATTTGCCACTAAAAAGTGTATATAATAATGATAATAATAATAATAACAAACAGCTTTTATTAAAGAACAAAAATACACATATTGGTAAGGAAAAATAGAGTTAAAGGGCTCAGAAATGGCACAGTCTAGCTTTTATAAATAGCTACCACACTGAACCACCTCATACCCAAAGATGTTGTAAATTTCACACTAGTTGTATGCATCCAAATTACCAAAGGACAACTTGTAAAAAACGGAAAGTCAAAGCAGTTGAAAAAAAGAAACTAAAGACCAGAATTAATATTAGCCACTGAACAAAAATACATATACAAGGCGAGGAAAGAGAAAAAAATATATCAAGGAAATTGTGTATATGTATTAAATAATCCAAGAAATAATTTTTGTACTTTCTTTTAAATTGGTTTATATTTAAAAGAATTAAGTTATTCCGCAGATAATTGTAAAGACGAATTGCATTAAAAGTAAAAGACCTGTGTAACAAGGAACTCTGATGATGCCAGTTTATGTCCGAATCTTACATTTACAGAATCAATATTGCTTCTTGGGACAAGTCGTTCTCCTAGTGTCCGATATAATTCGGGACTATTTAATATTTATTTATATTTATTTTATTTACAAATCCGTTAAAATGCAAAATTCTTCTAGATTTTAGTTGAATATATGCCTTAAAGCAAATGATCGCATTTACGAAGACTGATGGTAACAATACGTATACAAGACTTTTTGAGTTTTTGAATACTACATTATTTATGTTCATTATCTATAAGAAAACCATAAACTATCTCGCAATAATTAAAATGTGAGAGGACAAGTGATTCGCAATAATTTAAAGTTTAAAATATGCAATATTTTTAGTGGCATATATGCTTTTTGGACTAGTCTTTTCTAAATATTCTCGGAAACGCAAGTTAGAATCCAAAGCTATTCCCAGGTTTCTTGCAGAATCCACAACTGGTAATCTCGTGTTATCCAATTTTATATTGATATTTTCCTTTAAAAGTTATATTTTATTTTTGTTCCCAAAAAGCATTAAATGTGATTTTGAAGAGTGCAGTTGTAGACTGTACTGTGGGCCCGGGATAATTCACTTATTTTATTAAGATTTCGATTTATAAATTGCTCTGCCTCCAAACTGTTTTCAAAATCAATACAACAAATGTGATTATTATCAGCACATGCTTCTACTTTTACAAAATCTTAGAAAAAGCAAGGGTCCCAAAATGGGACCCTGTGGTACTCTTATAAAATTTATATTTGATTGGAGAATTTGCCATCAGAACAGATTTTCTGATAACGATCAGAAAGGTACGATGTAACGAGTTGACATGCCTGAAAGGAAAAGCCGAAATATTGTCATTAAAAAATTAATATAATTTATGATTAACTGTATCGAATGCTTTAGAAAAATGCAAAAGTATAAGACTCTCAAAAGTTTCCTGTTACAAGCACGAGTAATTAATGCCATTAATAAGAGCACTATCAGTACTTGATTTTTTCTTAAATCCACATTGGCGTTCTAGTACAATTTTATTAAGAATAGTGTAGTTATATTTGATTAAATTAAACTTTTTCGAATGCTTTAGAAAACTCAGGTAATATGCTTATTATTCTTAAGTTATTAAAAGAAACATGATTATTATTTTTGGCTAAGGGTTGTCCAATAGATGGTTTCCCAATATCCGAAAATAATTTATTTCAACAGGAATTAATAATATTTGATGTATTTATCTATGCAAGGATTGCAGTATTTTAGCATTAACGGCGAAATTTCGTCTAGCCCTGATGCATTTATTTTAATTTGATGCATATATTGATTGACCTAAGCTACAAACTCAACAGTCAAATTAAAAGAAAAAAATACAGAGTCATTAAAAAATTATTTACAAAATTTCATTCATCTGTCAAAATTGACATTTTAATAATTAAATACCTGCTAGTCAATGTTGGATTATATCAAAATTACGCGATAATACTGAACTAGTGCAAATTATCAATAATCCGCCCATGTTTAGTATTATAAGGCATAAAAAAATTAACTTGGATATATCTCAAAGTTCAATTTTAAAAAAGCACACAAAATCGATGCACCTCTTAAAAAAATACGACCGAAATTTTATTTTCCAAAAATAGTACATATACAATTATTTTTGTCTTTAATTTAAACAACAAATAGCTGATATTAAATTAAAAATCATTTCATTTTATTAAAACCAGTTAATAAAGTTGTAAAAATGAAAAACACAATTACTAAAATTATTTACAGCACCCGATGAACTTTGACCGGAAACAACGCTACTTGAGCGCGTTCAAATTCCTATTTTCTCTCATTTTCTTTATCAACTCGTCGTGAAAGCCATTGTCCAGTTGTAAGTCAGATTTAATTAAATTTACATTACCAAGACCCGTATTTTTTGTTAACTGATTTTCATTTACTCCGGTTTTTGCTAACTGCGTTACGGTAGTGGCCCGATGAGAATGATTAGTAAACTTAAATTTTGTGATGTCCAGGCCAATTTTTTAAGCTGAAATGCTTGTCCACTTTGATAGTTCGTTTCTACCAACCGGACAGATTTTGTAGCATACGCCATTTTTTTGCCGATCGAGATTACTAGTGAAAAAAAGACGGTTTGTCTTTATATCGCCTCCTCTTTTTGAAGTCAATTTTCTGTGGAATCTGTAAGAAAACCAGTATTTTTTATTAAAAAGTTTTGGGAAAACATTAGAAAGATTTGGTTTACCTGACAGGACAGCTGTCTTCATTAGCAGTGTTCCTTATAAGCCATTTGCTGTTCGTTAAACTGCGATTTCCACCTTGACATGTTTTCGAAAATATAGGGTTGTATTCAATCCTATTTATTAATCCATTGTGATGTTTTTTCTCTTCAAAAAATTCGAATAAACAATTACATGCATTACCTCCTCGAAAAGCCAATTCGGTACATTTTTCAGTTTAACATCAATTCAATTACAGACTTAAGACAAATATTCACTGATTCGCGCACAACTGAAGTGAACCTTCTGAAAGAGATATAAGGAATTGAGTTTTTATTTTTTTAAAGCTTTTTTTCTCAATTTTTGCCACCGGGTTCAACACTTTTAATAATTTTTCGTTTCCTTGTTTCAACTTTTTTTTCGCCGGAAACCGCGTTTCTCTAACTTATTTTTTTATTACTCTTTTTTCTTTATTTCATTTTATAATACTCTTATTAACTTTCCGAACAATTCTTTTTTTATTAATTTTCTTTTCTTATTTGGTTTTATAAACTTATATTAACTTTCCGAACAATCTTTCTTTTTAATTAAGTTTTCAGATTTTGTTTTATAATACTTTCTGAAATTTTTTTTACGCTTTTTTCAATTCTCAAACATTTTTGTTTTTTTTATAAAGTCTTTTTTCCCCGTAGCTGAACTACTAAGTCTTTTTTTTTCGCCGAAAACCGTGTTTCTCTAAATTTTTTTTATTATAATTATTTTTTATTTCGTTTTATAATGGATATCGGAAAAAAAAATAGTTTTCCCAAAATCCCAATTAAATTAGAGCCCCGGTCCCCCCATATGGTCACAGGTAGCTCCCATGAGTCGCACCTACCATAAAAATGTCGAACCCTTATAGCGCTTCCCGTTCTCCCGAAATTAATTATTTTAGATTTTTCTTCTCTCCTTTCTCCTGACCGAACGGGGGAGGGTATGAGGTCCAGTTTTCTTCCAGGATCCTCATTTTACGCCGGCTACATGTCCTGAAAATTTCATCTCTCTAGCTATACTGGAACATTCTTAATTAAAGGGGCGTTTCGCTTTGATAAGCATTTTTACTGACTAAAGAAGTTTCACTTCAAAAAAAAACAGTAGAAAAAATATGGTCAATTGACGTCTGAAAATATTAACTAGAAGACCTTTGCGTAGAACAAGAGGCCTACGTTTTATTACGGTTCTAACTCAAAGCGACTGATAGCTCCATTAAATAAAGTAAAATTTTACTTGTAAATAAGCAAATAATATATCCTCTTTCTTGTCACTGTCATTTATCAGTAGCCAAAACTTCAATGTTCAAACTGTCACAAGCATATTATTGTCAGATTTCTTCTTAAAAAGTTTATGTCAATTTGTTACCAAAATCCATTATTAAAAATGCTGTACAATGATTGCTTTTCACTTTCTTTTATTCAATTCTTGGATATAACCTCATCATAAAAATATTAATTTTTTAAACAAATATACATCAATCTGCAATAAAGATGTTATTTTAATGAAAAATAAAAACGTGCACGACCCTTGCATTCTAGACCAAATTAACCCAAACTAACTCAAGCCAACCCAAACTAACAAAAACTAACCCAAGCTAACCAAAACTAACCCAGTCTATAACTACGCCCTTTAGGCCGCTTTTCTTTTAGTAGTTGCATTGGTTATAAACCAATTAACCAAAATCATAAAAATATGCAGAAAATCTTGTTTCTATCTATCTATTTTTTTTTTAAATTTGCTTTTTAAATGTATAAAAATATAAAGAATCGCGAATTTCTATCATGGTGCTATATCCAATAATTACCCAAATTAACAATAATTAACCAAAGGAGTGATTTATTTTTACATTAATTTGGGTTAGCTTCCGTTAGTTTAGGTTAGTTCTTGGTGGTTGGGCCCTGTAGCGAGCGGAGGGTCATACGTGAAGTAAAACATATTTATTTTTTAAATTAATTTGGGTTAAAGTTTCTTTTCCCCGTAAAAAAAGGTGCAACCTTTGGTAACATTGCAACAATCATCATGCGTCAGATGCCGAAAATTTCCTGATTTTTACATTTCAGCTCCTCAAAAGTCGAACATTGGGGCTTTTTTTGGGATAACCAAACAATTGCGCAACATTTTAATGGTCAAAAACGTCTTTTAAAAGTGTATAAATAAAGAAGAAAAAAATTATTTTGCAAAATTCCAATGGTTGTTAGACGGAAACATTACCCCAATTCGTATGATAAAACATGGAAATATTTCTTTTAAAGTCCAATTAGTGTATTTTCGTCATAAAAGTATTTTCAAAAACTGAATTTGACTGAATGCTGACGAACTGGTTTTTCTGTTTATCTGGCTCGACCTGCAATTTCCGTCGAACAGCGTCCCTGGCATCTCTTGCAGACTTAAACCTTATATCTGCAACTATATCTATATAACAGCTCCAAAAGAACGGCTAAATTTTTCTTGCACTAGTTTTGCAACCACATAGTCTTTATAACACTTTCTTTGTAGTATGACCCATCTTTTTTGCGCATATTACTTGCCCAATCTTTCAAAATTCCAGCCATAGTTTCTATGGATGTTTTTTCTTCCAATACGTAACCCCTCTGGAAGCAGAACTCTTCAAATCGTTTTCTTATAGACTTTTTCGATTTTTTTTTGTATTTTTTGGTGTAAGTTCTTCTATATTTCTCTCAATTTCCATCGCAGAAGCGTTCCAGATTCGCAACATTCTCGTTTAAAACTCAAATTTAAAACTATGATAGTTTAACAGTAAGTGACAATGATATAAATTTATAATTACATGCAAGGGGTAATTATATTGATTCATGAAATTTTCTGATAAAAATAACTCTTGCAATGAAAATTACGTATAATTTTCACCACATCTTCACTCATGCATATTTAACGAAAATTATCGGCATATTTGATAATATTGTATACTTTCATTACAATTGAACCTAACGTCTTATGGACTGAATGTTCATGTTGATAAACCGACTTGCATAACGTCTCATTCTGTATGCCTAATAGACTATGTAATTTCTATTTTTTATCAAGAACAAATAAAATCCAGTGTTATAAATAGTGGTCTTTCAGATCATATGAAGTTATCTGGTGTTGTTTCACTATAGAACAGAAAAGAAGGGAGAGATCAAAAAGATGGGGAAGATTATTTACCAAGGATAATTATGATAAGTTCTCGCACATGGCTGCTTTGGAGAATTGGGATGTGTTGAATTTCGATGACCCATTGGTACAATTTCACGTTTGTTTGGTAAATATTTTAAGACCTGCCTTCAACATAAACTTTTAAAGCAAAAAGTAAAAAAACCCTGGACAACCAATTGAATTAAAACATCAGACAAGAATTTAAGATCAATCCATTTAATTAGAAAGCATAACATTCATAACGCATGTTTTGTCAAATATTTTTCAACATATAAATCCACATTTCATAGGGTAGTGAAGGCAGCTAAACAGATGTCTTACAGAAATAGAGTGTCTTATTCTTCTAATAAACAGAGGGAAGCATAGAACAATATTAATGAACTTCGGGGTAAGAAAAATTTAACTAATTTCGCTGATATCAAATTGACAGCTAACGATCTTAATAGTTTTTTTCTACGAGCGTGCGCAAAGTAGCTACTTTGCGCACGCTACTCAGTGCGCAAAGTAGTACTTTCCTGTACGCTATGCGGGAAAGTCAAATTCTCTAAAATCATCAGAGACAAGAAAATGTTCATATATTTTTAGAAACTTTACACTGTTGGACTTTTTATGCAATATAAGAAACCGTTTTAAGTCATAATTATACTCTTTTGCTTAAAAGTTTCCGCAATTCGCGATATTGTAACTTAAACCAAAAACCATATATTTTGAAATCCTCGGTATAGTAGTAAAAAATTATATCAAGCAACAATACTTATAATTGTCAGATTGACAGATTTTAAACAAATCTAGGTGTAAAATGAAGTATCCCAAAAAACATAATCCTCAGTGTCGCTAGAAAGCATTAAGAAAATGGATAGTTCTAATGACCCCATGATTTACCTGAATGTATCCTGTCACGTGGAAGAAAAATGTGATTGATCGAATTATTTATGCAGCATAGAAAACCGTTTTAACTCTTAATCATTCCCTTTTCTCTCAAAGCTTCCGTATAATACGCGATATTACAACTTAAACCAAAAACCATATCTTTTTAAGTCATGTCAGGTCAACAATAATAGTCATGTAAAGCAACAGTAGGTATAACTGACAGATACTTTTTCTTTTATTTAAATACGGGTCTTTATTATTCTGTGCTTGTTTCGACCGCGCTAGTAGAAAAAATATTGTTCCTAACACTTGCGCAAAGTGACTTCTCCGCACTCGACTGATTGACCGAACTCCGCTTGGCGTCGTTCGGTCAACATCAGTCGCGTGCGGAAAAGTATCACTTTGCGCACTTGTTAGGAAAATAACTATTACTGCACTATCGCAGATAGCATATCCAACCAAATACAAAATAATGTAGGCTTTGATAACTTTTAAGGATGCTTATATGTACCAGAAACTTTCTTTTTTTGTGCCCACCAATGTCGATGAGATTAAAAAAACTATTCGTCAATTAAATAATAACAAAACACCAGGGTGGGACGGTGTGGCTTATAAATTGTTTTGAAATCTTCCAGTTGATGCCTTACTGATTCTGGTGGAGACTGTGAATCATTCATTTGCGACAGGTACTTTTCCAAGCACATTGTAAATTTCAAATATTATTCCTCTGTATAAAGTTGGGGATGAAGATTGCCCTTCAAATTGGGGATGAAGATTGCCCTTCAAATTGCAGGCCAGTTGCATTGTTACTTATTACCAACTTTATCTAAAATCATAGAGAAACTTGTTAAAAATCGAACTATTAGTTTTGCAAAGACAAATAGTATACTTAGTTCACTGCAATTTAAGTTTGTAGAGAATAGTACGACAAATGATGCTATTTTTAATTTTCTTGAAAGACTTTATCTGGTGATAAATAATCGGAAGGCTTCAACAGCAGTGTTTTGTGATCTGACGAAAGCATTTGATTGGGTAAATCATAGAATACTGTTGCGCAAACTGAATGCCTACGGTTTCAGGGGTTCCAGCAATAACACCTCTGCAAAAATCCCAACTGCTTTCAAAATTTTAGCTCGTGACGTATTACATTTGGGCCATTGCTATTTGGAGCGAATATGTAGATGGGACGATGTAGTTTCTCGAGGTGAAATTGAACTTGTGTATATTGAAACTAAGAGACAATAATTAGCAGAAATTTTAACAAAGCATTTAATCAAGCATTTGTCTCATAATATTGTAAATTTGTTAAACATTAAGTGTTATTTAGAATAAGAGAGAATATTGGATTTAATATGCATACGATAAGTTAGTCATACCTATTTGTTTTACTTCATCACTGGCAATCACCTCGAAGATCATCAGTTTTTTTCAACATGATTTCCTTGATATTGTTTCCTGAACAATTGAATCGGTCATTTCAAAAACAACATGAGTCACATTTTGCTAATTTTACAGGAGAGAATAAAAATTGAATAGCTAAAAGATTTATCAAACAGCTGCCTCCAAAATCACATGTAATATTGTTATTTGTCTCCAGAACATGGTAAAGTCAAACGCATCTGAAAAATGTTTTCTGTTTTTTGGAAAATTGATTTTGAAATTTTGGACTAATGCTGTTTTTGCACAGAATTTTTTTTCTGTAATTTTTGTCACTCATTTATTATATCTCAAACAACAAATAAGAAATAAAATTACTGGTAATGATTACAAAGTGTATTAAAACGACAAAACATTACTATATAATCTTAAGGTACAAAATCAAATTCATTATCTGCCTCAACAACTACATCTTCGACTTGGTCTTGGGTAGGCCACTGAAAAATTTCGTCATAAAATGGTTGACATTGGCAATTTTTTTGGTATTAATGCCCACAGCATTATTTGGGTAAGCTCTGGCTGTTGGTGGTAATACAGAATTTTTGGTTTTAGAAAGGTGAAAGGTATGACATTTCAATCCGTCAATAAAATCATGAGTAACGACAGTCCCTTTCTTATGCTTATCATACTCAAAAGACATAAACGATGATGGGGAAAATGTTTTCTTCTGTTCTTTGGGTACCTTGGACCCTAAAGACTCATTGGAAAGGCAGTTTCGTTTATAATATATTGGCCACCACTTATTGAAATCCAAAATTTGATTCGTTTTCAACTCAAAAACAGACAAATTTTTTCCTGCTGCCGCCATAAGGGAATAATATTGATCTGGTACATAAATTCGGTCATATTTTTTAATTTTTGCTTTCAGTACCCCGTCATTTGGCAAAAATTAGTGCCCTCTAATGGGAAAGTAATGGATAATTTTGGAAAATCTTTCTGTGTCCGTCAATGCAGACAAGCGAGTCTGCGTCACGATTCCACTGTTCAAACGCATCCCACCAATGAGACGCTTGGAAATCGCTTCCATAAATTCGCCGCAAAAACAACACAAGTCCTGGACTCGTGTCGTTTTTGCACAGATTTGAAAATTGGGCGGTTACATATTTAGGTAGACTAGAAGTGGATTCGCGTTGTTTTTGCACAGAACGTGCATCTATGTCAGTAGAACCATTTCCGCGCAAAAACTCAGTTTTTGAAAAATATGGACTTATGTCGTTTTTGAAATGACCGATTCAATTGTAGGAAACAATATCATTCTGAGAACGTCTCTTCAACTTAATTTTCAAATTATGAATTTCTTAAGCTAAATAATATCTACTCCAAATTGTGGAAACACGACGATTTTTGTTCTTCGGGGTAAACTAATATTTATTATTTTAGGATAGCATCGCAATCCTTGTATTTATTTAGGCTCCTTACTTTACTCGTAATTAATTACCAAGATGAGTCAATATATTTCGTATATAGACTCATATTTAATTTATGTACGATTTAATATTTTTTCTACTTGCGTGCGGAAAAGTTCACTTTTGGATAACTAACCTAAACTAAACCAATAATATAACCATTATTACAATTTCACGAAGTAGCGTAATTCCAGTTACGTCCGTTCGTGAAATTACGTATATTATGAAAATGAAGTATGTCCGTTATAACTCGAAAACTATTAGAAATTGAGCTAGTCCACCTCACGAATTTGTAGAGTAACATTTTTAATGTATTAAAATTGACATCTCAATTTTCCATTCTTCTGCCTTACGTCACTTGGTGATACTCAAAACGGATAAGTGTCGGTTGTTGTAAAGTTTATGAATTTAAAAAACTCTGCTCAGAAATGTTTGCCAATGAAATGCCAATGTTAACTGTATTGGTTGCTTCAAGTGGCATACAGGTTGTCAAAAATAAGAATAAGTGAGATACGTCATTGGTTTTGGGATATCACAAGCTCTTAAAATCTGAAATAAAAAATACAGGTCCGTATTTAAGAAAAGTAAGTTGATGGTGGTGGCCCGAACACGAAACGTCGGAGGCGAA
>JAEQML010059508.1:0-28531 GCA_016904865.1 Pissodes strobi | reverse complement strand
ATTACGGCAACTTCGTCTCTAATTTGGGTTTATCGGGTGGTTTTAAGTTAGGAAGACTAGGGGGCCAAAATGAAAGTTTAAAGCGCAAAGTGATCTCGAGTGCATATACCAACTCTAATATTAGAGTTTGCGGCAGTATTCTGCGTTTTTCAACAAGGTACAATCCATACGTACGCTGAATGTGCCAAAAAAAATATTAACAATGTGCTTTCACACATCCAGCATAGCAATAAATCACGGAGAGCAATAAACATTCAAATAATGTTGGATAAAAACTATAAAACATCTCTTAAAATTGAATTATTTTTACCTAAGGTTCCGATGGTTGTGGAGAGCACTTAAATTATAATATGCTACTGAGTTTGCATTCCTCTACTACAGCGGTTGTCAAAATAAATATTAGTGTTGATGCCTACAAATATAATTATTGAATATTGAAAAATTGATATCGAACACTTAATGAGAAGAATCCCTTTATATCCAATAATTCCCTAAGATATATGCAATAGTATAACAATCGCTTTAACCTGCGTTTCTAATTTAATACTTACAGATCAATATATTGCCAATTTTGCTGCATAACACTTAATATTGTCACACCAATTTAGAAAAACTTAATACAGCCTAAATTTTTTATTGCAACGTGGCTTGTCTTCCCCAAAAATATTTTAGATAATTTCTGCGGTTTGTAGTATTCCATTTAAAGTTGGACCTCCTATGCCATTGAGTTCCAGTTTCAGTAGTGAAAGTTTGACTACATCAAAAGCTTTAGAAAGGTGCGAATATATGACCAAATTTATAGATTTAAATTATTCCTCCCCATTAAATAATACGATAATTTATCAGACTTTGAATATCTCTGAAAGTACAGAGAGAATTAGAAAAATGGTTATTGTTGTTGCATAATGGCATTTATAGTTTTGCATAGGAGAGGCACTAAGTTTATGCAACATCTCTCAAAATATATCAAAGAATGCCATTAAGATCACAGACCCTTTTTACAAATTAGAATTCCAATTTTAAACCAAGATAAGTATCTAGCACTCAAACGTCACTAACCCAAATTAACCCAACAAATTGTTTTAATTTTTGAAAGAAACACTACCCAACTTTCGGAATATTCGTGTAAAGATTTTGAGACCAATATCTTAAATTAAATTTATAAACAATTAAGAGGCTCTGCATTTAAAAATCAATCAAACTAAATGTGTACCGCAAACTAGTCATACAAATAGTAAAAATAAATATTAATTAAAAATACGAACAAGAGACCTATATGTATATAACAAACGAAAAGTACAAGATTTTTTTCCCAGTTACACACAGAAATTTTCACCATAGCAGTCATGCTTTGATTATTATGATTGTGGGGACCCTGGTCTCTGGTTTATATGATTTCAGATTAGAGCTATATTTTTAGACTATTTTATCATCAAATGCCTTTCAAAATATCTGCAATCGTTTTAATGTTTCGTATTGTTTTTAGAAAATTAATCGTGGCATGTTTGGCCATGCTATTGCCCATATAGGGAAGCTACAGACAGGTTTTAGAATTTTAGATAAATTTAAATCGTAGCGTATTTCTTCATATAGCTCGGCTTTTTGGTTGAAAACAACATAAGAATGTATCGCAAAACAAAAACTATCGTCATTTTTGTTCCTGATTCTTTTTGAAAATATAGCCGGGCAGGCCAACTTCCAAGGCATCTACCCTATACAGTATAACTGTCACGGTAAACAGATGACCCAGTAATAACTTAGACGAAACATTTTTAGTCACCCAGGATTGAAGAGGGTGTTTGCTTTGATTGTGGTCAGTATAATAAACAGTAGGTGTGCGACAGATGTTTCTAGCACCGGCTTTGCCATTAATGATAGCCGAGATTTACGCAAAATCTTACTTTTTTCTGTTTTCAATAAAATACAATTTAATTAGGGTATTGCTTCATCAACATCAATTTACCCTTATAATGGGTTTGCGTAATGATGACTTGAGTGAGTAATAAAAAGAAATAATTATGATGAATGCTATCTACAAAACGCTAAAAGAGCATTACTATTTTCATAGAATTGCATCAGGGAATATTTTCCTCACGCGTAGCAATCCCATAAAATTATGAAATTTTCACTGAAACACAATGAAAATTTCATTCATCTGCCAAAATTGACATTTTAATAATAAAATACCCGCTAGTCATTGTGGTGTTTAGCCAATCATTTCAAAATTACGTGATAATACTGCACTAGTGCAAATTATCGATAAACTGCACATGCGCAGTATTATCAGGCATAAAAGAACTAACTTAGAAATATCTTCAAGTTCAATCTTAAAAAAAACACAAAATCCACACACCTCTTAAAAAAATACGACTGAAATTTAATTTTCCAAAGATACACATACAATTATTTTTGTATTTAATTTAAACAACAAATCGATATTAATTTAAAAATCATTTAATTTTATTAAAACTAGTTATTAATTAAAGTTGTGACAATGAAAAACACAATTATTAAAATTATTTACAGCAACCGGTGAACTTTGACCGGAGACAACGCTGCTGGAGGCCAATGTTGAAACTGAAGAAACATTGAAGTCGTTCAAATTCCTATTTTCTCTCATTTTCTTTATCAACTCTTTGTGAAAGTCTTTATTCAGTTGTAAGTAAGGTTTTATTCAATTTACATTGCCATGACCCGTAATTTTGGTTAACTGATTTTCATTTACTCCGGTATTTGCTAACTACCGTAAGGTAGTGGCCCGATGAGAATGATAAGTAGATTTAAATTTTGTGATGTCCAGGCCAATTTTTTTAGCTGAAATGCTTCTCCACTTTGAGAGTTCGTTTCTACCAACCGGACAGTTTTTGTACCATATGCCATTTTTGCCAACCAGATTACTAGTGAGAAAAAGACGGTTTGTCTTTATATTGCTTCCCCTTTTTTAAATTAATTTTCTGTACAATCTCTAAGAAAAACAGTATTTTTTATTAAAAACCTTTGGGAAAACCTTAGAAAGATTTGGTTTACCTGACAGGACAGATGTCTTTATAAGCAGTGTTCCTTATAAGCCATTTGCTGCCCGTTAAACTGAAATTCCCACCTTGACATGGTTTCGAAAATATAGGGTTGTATTCAATCCTATTTGTTAATGATCCATCGTGACGTTTTTCCTCTTAAAAAAAGCGATTAAACAATTACAGGCTTCACTTCCTCGAAAAGCCAAGTCGTATGATGAAACATGGAAACATTTCTTCTGAAGTCCAATTGGTGTATTTTCGTCATAAAGTGTCAATATTTTCAAAAATCAACGTAATTGAATGCAGACGAACTAGTTTTTCTTTTTCTTGCTAAACCTGCAATTTTCGTCCAACAGTGTCCCTGGCATCTTTTGTAAACTTGAACTGGATCTCTAACAACTCCCAAAGAACGGCTATATTTTTGTTGAACTAGTTTTGCAACCACAGTCCACATAGTCTTTATAATATTTTCTTCGTAGTATGACCCATCTTTTTTGCGCATATTACTTACCCAATCTTTCAAAAGTCCAGCCAGACTTTCTATGGATCTTTCTTTTCTTCCGATACGTAACCTCCCTGGAAGCAGAACTCTTCAAATTGTTTCCATATAGACTTTTTTGTATTTTTTTTTTTGTATTTTTTTTGGCGTAAGATCTTCTATATTTCTTTCAATTTCCATCGCAGAAGCGTTCCCGAATCGCGACAATCTCGTTTAAAACTCAAATTTATTACTATGAGAGTATGACAGTAAAGCCTCGTTTTCACGATGATAGTTTTTGCGATAGTTGCTGTCATGATAGCAACTATCACATGAACTATCACCATGTAAATAACCCGATAGTAATTATCATGCTGTCGCGACAGTGCTCTCGCGCTATCTCGCTTGACGAGATAGTTGGGAGTACTTTCGTGATAGGTTTTGTTGTTTTTATATTAAAACGGTGTAGTTTTTATATGTTTGGCAATAAAATATCAAAAAGTGTTTGAGTAAAATGAACAGCCAGCGATTTGACGTATAAAATTTTTGGAAGAATATGAAAGGTTTCCATGTGTATGGAAGAAAAACTTCCCCGATTTCAAAAATAGAGTAAAAAGGGATCATGCTGAGGAACTTCTGCTACCCGTATCAGGACTTCCTACGATTAAAGAACTTAAGCAGAAAATAAGAAGCATTATATATACCTATAACCAAGAAGTGGCTAAAATAAGGAAATCCATGGGAACTGGAATGGGCAATTACTGTGTATAAACCAAATCTTACATGGTTTCCTGTAGCTGACGGTTTTTTACGACAAAATTTGGAAGAAAATGAGTCAGAATCAAATTTGGTAAATTTTATGTAATTTTTAGCTTTATTTCATACAGGGTGATCAGGTAATGGATGTTTTTTCTTTGGTTTTGAATTGTTGAATTTTGCCGCCGCTGCTACAGACAAATTATTTATTTTGATGTCTTCTCTCTTCTCGCGATTACTATTCTATCATTCTGTACTGCCAATCGACTGCTCCTGTCCCCGTAATAGCTAGTAAGGTCTTCTCTTCTTTGTCGAGCTTCTGGCAAATAATTTCTCTGCAAAGCTGCTCTTACATCAACCAGACCATTTTGCCTAGGACCATTGCGCCAATTTTCAGGAATTATTCGACCTGTTACATGATCCTCAATATCAGCTGTTACTATTACTTCATTTCCCACTTTTCTTATCCAGTTATGCAACACACATGCAGCTTTTATTAATTTTACTATTGTGGGAGGAGCAAGTGATATGGGGGATCTGAATACACGAAAACGAGATAACATGATGCCAAACGCATTTTCTACTACTCGTCTCGCCCTACAATGTCTATAATTGAATACTTTCTGTGCAATACTTAATTGATTTCGTCGGGGATAGGGCTTCATTCCCTCCGATCATCGGGTGTGGTCTATGAGTCCACGGTGAAATGAAAAGGTTTTATATTTTTTAAAATATATTTTTTAAAATTTTCACGATTACAGTACCTTTCGAGGGCATTAAAAGCAATTGAAATTCCTATATATAAAGGATATTTTAATATCTAAGTAGTCGCCATGCAGTATTCTGTCCTGACAGACCACACCCGATCAAATTTGTAACAAGTCTTGATCGATTTATTCTTTTCAACTTAAGTGCCATCTCATTTCTAAAGACCCATAGGGCGAATATTCTAAGTCACAGGCTGTTTCAGAAGAATTTTGCAATCGAGCTTTTGCAAGACAATATGAAAAAAAGAGAGATCGACAAACATTTACCAAAGACCGTAAGAAGCTCAGTTATGAGGCTTACAGGTACTCTTCGAGAGGATGTATCAGAACCACAGCATGGCTAGAGTTAATTATATTATAAATATTGCAAACGACGGAAAACCAGATTTTCTTGCAAAGTTTCTAAGAATTGGCTGTGTTTAGATAACGTAACAGTTTATTGCCGCGATTGTTTTGAGGAAATGGCGGTCCAAGATTGAACCACTACAGTTTGTGTCACCGCCTATTTAATTCCCTTGTGTTAGTAAAATTTGTGTGTTTAAGTTTCCTGTAACATATATATTTTAATAAAAATGTGTTAGATTTAATTTTTAATTTTTTTCATTCATTTAAAAAAAAATTAATAAATTACAAGGCATTTTTTAGCCCTGACCAACATAGAGAAAAACTAGTTTTAATATGACAATATTTTGTAAATTATATCAAATGTGGTTTAGAAATTATTATTATAATAGGATATTGACATAAAAAAAATTGTATACATTTTTGTTACTTTAATTATGGTCCTCACAGACCCCACTTGACCGAATGTGGTACACACCAGCCACCCGACGACCGGATGGTTAAATATGGTTTAAGTGGAAATGATTCATCTCCCAATATAACGGATCCGTCAGGTTGGTACAATATATTTTCCTCAATAGCTTTTTAAAGAGAGGAGGCAAATATTGCACCATCTGAAATGCTGCCATAACTCCCAATATCAATAAAAGTAAAATTATAATTATGATCCACCATGGCCAGTAGTACAATACTAAAGGTTCCCTAATCCCTTGTAGTTAAAGTACTGAGAACCGGAATTAGGAGGGCACTGAACCAAAACATGTTTTTCATCAATTGCTCCTATGCATTTAGGAAAATTCCAGCAACCCATTTATAATTTTGTTCCACTCGTTCTCACTTTGTGGTATCTGAAAAATAAAAACACATCTATTAAGACACATCTATAAAATCAATCGAGAATAATATTGTTTATGTTATTTTTGTTGCAGATGCTGTCAGAAGCAGTTTCTGAAGAAAATCAGAGAAATGCACGGCCCGCAATAGCAAATGAAGAATCGACACAAGAGCCTTGGGAGTCTGAAAAAAGCCCTTCTGTCAACCTGATGAGAAAGACACAGACAAGTCTCAAAAGGATGCCACTGCCCACAAAACCAAATCAAGAATCGGCACAAGAGCCTAGCAGGGAGTACGAAGAAACCTCTTCCGTCAATCCGCCAAGAAAAACAAAGAAAAGTCGTTAAAGACACGCGAGTAATGGAAGGAATAAGGCGAATGATCCTTTGGAACAGGCTATAAAAGTTCTAAAAGAAGTGGCATCCGAAGTCTGTTTCCTTCAATGAATTTGATGCATCTGGACAACATGTTTCTTCCCAACTTAAGTGCCTTCCATTACAAGATGCTACAGCAGGATATCCAGAAATTAATAACAACTGTTCGCTTGCACTGCTTACAAAACCAGAATTTAAATAATACTTCATTTGGCTATGAAACAAGGGACACTACTTGTTCAGGAAGGGATATACAAGTCAATAAAGATCCGTCAACTTTTTCAGAGGGAAATGAACGATAATTATCATTACCTGCATGTGCAAATGACAGCAAAGACATTTGGTAAAAACTGGCTTATGATACACTTTGGCACTCGGTAAAGGTACTGCAACAATCCCAGTGACTCGCCAGTAGCAAGATATCGACAAGCTATTTGAAGTTTTAGCTTTGCTGATATAGGCTCTCGCATAACAGTATTATTCTTTTGTATCTTGCAGCTAACCTTTAAAAAAACATTCTTAGTTAAGAAAATGCCTTTTATATCACAAAATTTGCTTACTCTACAGGGCGATGACGGTAACTTTGGCAAAAATTGTAGGGTAGGTAGGGGCTTTCGCTTTCGGACATGGGTTCATTTGCTCAAAATACTTGCCAATGGAGCCCCTACATTTTTTGCCAAAGTTACCTTCATCACCCTGTATATATTATATATTATTATTGCTTACTTTAATATCCCTTCAAAATGTGCTTACGTACTTTATTTAGTGACATGTTAAACATTTCTTCATTCATTCGTAAGAAGTTTAAAGAACTTCTTGGATCTTCTATAGCATGTTCATTCAGAAGTCTTTCAGAAGCGCCAAGTGTACTTCTTCTTGCTATCCATTTTCTCACGCATATCTTCTTAGTTTTTTTTTTCTACGTTGAATTTTCCTAATTATTTCACCAATAATAGCCGCTACCGCACAAATTAATTCCGTATCGGCCATCTTGCTATTACTGTCACGATATTTTTTTAAATACGTGTACACACCTCACTTTCATGATAGGACTATCGAGGTGAATATCATGAGACCACTTTCGTGAGAGTACTTTCACCGTGAAAACGAGCCTAAGTGAAAATGACATGAATTTTAATTATATACAAGCAGTAATTATATTGATTCATGAAAATTTCTGATAAAATATAACTCTTACAACGAAAATTACCTATAATTTTCACCAAATCTTCACTCATGTTAAACTGAAAAAAACACTCGTGCACTAACGTGCACTCATACGTTTTTTCAACTTAACTTGCATTCATGCATATATAACGAAAGTTATCCGTAATTTCCATTGCACTTGTTATATTACTACTGAAGATCCCATCAAGCCTCAAGAGACCTGATTGTTGAAGAACTATAGGCTAAATCAAAATACACCCGTTTTGTACGTCGCTCATATTTTAAAACAGTGAGCCTTTAATATGAAAAAACAACATGGAACAGAGCACAAGTAGTATATCGTCAATACGGTATGGAACGTCATAGCAATGTTAGTGATGGGATATGATTTTAATGAATATCGTATTAAAATAAATCCTTTGAACAATTGAAATTTAAAGCAGCCAGAGATGTCAAGAATGCAGAAGATAAAAGAAGAGAAGCTTTATTTTTTTCACATACAATGAGCTGAAAATGATAGTGGATACTTGTCAAGAGGCGATACCTTCTGGAATCTGGAAATGGTGAGAGAGTGGCCTTGAAAGGACCCCCTGTGCGTCCTCCCTAGATCAAACAATCTGTCTAGACCATTGCCCAGCCTAGTGTTGAAAAAAGGCGGCAATATTGCCCGAGGAGGCTGTTCTGAGAAAAGCCGTGTTTGGCCATCGTTCTCCCAAAATGATCACCCTGCGAAACAGCATAGCAATCGCAAAGCGGATGCTCTACTGATTCGTCTTCCTGTTCACAGTCTCACATAATCTCATTGTGTTGAGATGCTTTCTTAGCGGCAGTGTCCAGTCAGAATCTCCACCATGAGTCGTAGGCTCCTCCTTGACATACCCAGGTATGCCTTTACTGCAGACTCATTAGGGTAGCTGAGTAGCTCCCTGGCCAGTCAACAGTTAGTTGTTTCGTCCCATCTGACCCTAGAGTCTTCATGGGTGATCTTTTTTATCATATGTATTAATAATACTATCTTTATTTCTTGCATTTAATGGTATTACAAAGTATTTAAAATTATACATCATAAAACACATAATTAAGAAAACGTCACAATACCCAACCTATTTAACCAAACCCTCATCGATAAGGTACAGAACGGCTTTCAAAAAAAAATCCTCCAAAGAGTAGCAGGTCTTTTGTAGTGGCATGTGTTTGACCTTAAACGCTTTGAGATTAGGTGATGGTTTAATCTCATTACTCACAAAATTGTAATGATTACATGCATTAAAGATAATACTTCTTTGGTAGAGGGCCGTTTTGTGCTTACCTTGCAGCAGGAGGTGCCTTTTCCTGGTGTTGTGGGAATGATCAGAGCGTACTGATCGAAGGAGAAGTTGGTTTTTATAAGCATAGATGCACCCTTCCATTATGTAAGTGTCGAAGATTGTTAGGATTTTTTAATCTCTAAAATGCCCTCTGCAGTGGAGGTTGGCATAGTAAAGTGCAAAGTGCAACCAAGATTTCTTGGCTACAATAGTTGGAAAGAAAATTAAGGGCATAGCAATTACTTTTTATACGATTGCATAAGCATTCAATATGTGTGCTCCAATCAAGCGACGAATCAAAGATCACTCCTAACAGCCTTGCCAAGGTCACTGCCATTATTTTAGAGTTAAAAACTGGACAAAGCGCATCAATACTATCCTGACGACCTGATGAAAAAATCACAAAGGTTGTCTTCTCTTTATTGAGGACTAGATTATTATTAACTGACCAATCGTTTACCAAGGTATACATGAACTCTGCCTGGGACTTTAGAGAAGGTATCACCCCTCTCCAGGTAGTGGAACATATCATTTATATACACCACGAAAAAGCGTGGGCCCAGCACCGTACTCTGAGGCACACCCTGTTTAATTTTTCTGGGCAGACTCTTATTATCATTGATGATGACCTGTTGAAATCAGTCGTTGAGGTATGAGGCAAAAAGTGATAATGGTTTGTTGCGAATCCCATATCTTGTTAGTTTGGCCAGCAAAAGTTGATCATGCAAAGGGTCAAAAGCCCTTGAAAAATCTATCATTAGGCCCAAGCAGTGTTTTCTGTTATCACGAGCTTCCACAATCTTAGCCAGAAAAAAACAGAGGGCAGTCTCAGTGCTTCTGCCATTAACAAAACCATGTTGTGCATTTGAAAGAAGTCCATATTTACCTTCAAATTGATTTCATATATTTTTGAGCTACTTGATAAAAGGCTGATGGCTCTATAGCTACTATAGCAGTTTGAGTCACCTTTTTATTAAAATAGGAATGATCGTTGCTAGTTTTAATTTGCTGGGGAAAGCTCCTTATTCATAAGATAAATTGATTAAGAATGTCAGTACTTCACCGAGAGAGAGCTTGCATAATTTTAGAATGTTGTTAGAAATTCCATCTTGCCCACTGAAATTCAAATTTTTTAATCTGTTGATCAACGATATAATATCATAAACACAGACAGGAGATGAAAAGAATGAGTTTTCACTGTATGGAATATTGGAGCTCAAAAAATCAAAATCTGGATTATCTTGTGCAGAACAACCAGTAAAGCATTTGTTGAAATTGTTTGCAATAGCTTCATCCTCCAGTTTTTTACCATCACATTCATAAATTTCTATTGGTTTTCTCTGTTTGGGCTTTTTCTGTAGGTTATTAATTATTTGCCACATAGTTTTAGATTTAATATCAGACATTATTTTTTTATCATTTTCTTTTGGGTAAAATTGCTTAAGATTTCCCTTGTATATGTTGCTTAAAGTCTTAAATAATTGTTTATATTTTTTATCTTTCTTCAACAGGTCATCAACTGTGACAAACATACGTTTTAATTGAAGTAATTCTGATGGCAGAGAACCTCTATTCTTCCCATATACAGAAGCTGTAGGATAAATCCTTTTTAAAGGAAAGCACATTTCAAGTATTGGCAAAAGAGTTAAAAGCCTCCTTACATCTGTCCTTGTTGTACATCTCAGACCAGCTTTCATTCTCCATGCAAGCTATGAACCTGCTCTTGTTTGCGTTGGAAAAAAATCTTTTAAGTTGGAATTGAGTGGGTTTCTTTATCTTCTTGAATGACAAGTTTACTGAAACAATTTGGGAAATGCAAGTCCACAACGTCGCAACGGGTAGGTTTTAAGGGCCGGCTCCCATAATTGTTGCCAATTTATCCGCTAATTTGTTACCTTCGCACTGTGCATCTCCTTTCACCAAATACATAGAGATTCCGTTTTTGGCAGGCTATACCTAGGATTACAGAAAAGCTAGTTTTTGTGCTATACTATGAACTGGCCTGGAAGGGTGGAGAGGGTGAAACTGCCCAAATACCAATTTGAAAGAAAAAACGGATACCAGTGGTCAAAAAAAAACCGGACGCCCTGAATTAAACCCAATATTCAGTAAAACTGCTCCGAGTAGATCTAATCAATGAGCTTTATCAAAATGGCTTGCTGCAAATACAACCAATTGCAACTATTGGTGCTATTAGATTGTATTTCAAACTTTTGGAAAACAAATTTCGTATCATATGATTTAACCCACAGGCTATACCTTCAGAATATTTTGTATCCATTTTTTATTATTTTTATGAATTTATTAATTATTCGAAGTATTTCAGCGTGCAAAAAATAGTACATATAAACGTCACGGTCAGTAAGTTCTTACTGGTGTCGAACGTTTTGAAAGTGCCGATTTCATCTCGACCTCAAGTAAGGAACACTTACTGACCTTAGTACTTAATATACAATAATTGGGCGGAAAATGGACTACCCTGTCATCAATCCTAACATTATTAAAATTTCTATTAGGTCCAGCATTATAACGAACTGGAATACCTTTGATATAAAACTCGGCTCGTCGGTGTCGTCGGTTAGAGACCAAACGCTTTCAAAGGTGAGAAACCACAGTCCCGATTTTTCCAAATGTTTTCAAAATGTAGCACAAACAATAGTAAATTACAATAGTAAATTATATCACTTTATTAATATAAGCTTTATATTCATACTAAAACACTACAAACAACTGAATTATATCTACTTATATTGGATTTAAAATAGTTGTTTATACATTCCGGAATGTTTGTCAACATGAAAAGTATCTGATTAATCAATTAATATTGTTATTGCTTGCTTTAACTTTTATGACAACTGGTAATTACATGGAACAGAACAAGTTGTTGAATTAGTGCTCTTATCGGAATCAATACTCAATGGATAATTTAATCTTAATATTAAGATAAACAAATCAATTGCTTGGTAAACAGGTAGGTACTTATGTTAATGGTTACTTAATCGTCGGGATAAAGAATAATTCGATTTATCAACTTTGTCGTCATCGTCCACTTTGCTTTTTGATTTTACTGTTATTTTTCAGATAATGTTGATGTATCAGCAAAACAAAGGGATTATGCATACTTCTAGTCGACATATATTGATTGTGCTGTTTCTCCAAATGAAGACAAGTCCGAGAATAAGTTGCTCTCGAAGTCTCAATCTTGATCTTGTCTCGAAGAATATGAGGGAAATGAAGACGACAAAATAAGAGAAGGGCTCTACAAAATTTTTGAAATCACCAGGTGGGGGAGAATGAAATAAAATGGAAAAAAGGCAAAAATTCCCTACAGAACAAAGACAGACAAAAAAGTTAACTTCCTGTGCGTCTGAGTATATTCTGAACATACCAAGAAACTGCTAGAGCTTAACATTCGTCATGTACATCTGAATATATAAATGATGAAAATCTTTTCTATAATGTTGAAACAAAATCTAGGCAAACCACAATTATATTTTTATGGGAATCCTCCTTGTTTTTAAACATATTTTGAAAGAGCTTCTTTAAAATACCAAATAAATTATATTATACTTTGAGAGTTTTTGAGATATTTAAGTTAAAAAATATGTTTTTATGTATACATGTGAGGTAAATAAAGTCCGGGCACCTCCCTATAACTTTCAAACCGTTCTGTATAATGTCACGAAATTTGTGTCATAATCATACCATATTATAGATTCTTTCTTTTTGTGAAGAAATTTGAATGGCCCTATTAACCTTGAGCTGCTGAATAGTACAATCAATCCACTTATTACTGAAGATGTTGCTCAAAATCCTCGTGAATTCAAATGAATAATAATAATATCTTCTAGCAGGTCGGAGTAACCCACACCTTGAGGGTGTGAATATGGTATATCCAGAATGATATCGTGGTCGTTGAGGCCCTACAGAGCGGCCAACACCATCGCCAGACTTCACATCATGGAACAATAATTATTAACGATTGTCTGTATTTTATTTACGCCAAATTAACAAAATATTTACCAAATTAATCATAATAATAATTCAAATAAAGTCAAGTTAATATTTTTAATAGCCGCAATTTGAACAGGGTTCAATGTAATATTTTGCAATGGAAGTTCTTCAAAACGAGGTATCACTCGATACCCTTTCCATTTAAAAAAAAAATAATACAAAATGGCGTCAGGTAGCCATTTTCATTTTTCATTTAAAATGTAGAGCTTCATGTCCCATATATATGACCCAAATTTCGTCACAATGTACCGAACGGTTCAAAAGTTATAGGGAGTGCCTTTTCCATCGCCTCAACTCAGATGAATGCATATATGCAAACGATCTTACGATACTGCTCAATGGAAAGTTCAAAGGAGTTCTGTGCAATCATATGCAGAGTGCTCTCCACTTAGTCGAAGAGTGGTGTAGCAAACACTCCCTGTCGGTAAACCCCAGAAGACGGAGGTGGTGCTCTTCGCCACTACGGCCTCCGATCCTCCTAAACACAGAACTAAATTTTGCATCTGAGGTAAAATACTTTGGGGCCACATTCGATGCTAAATTAACCTGGAAACTTCATTTAGAACGTAGACATTTCTTATGAACATACCGTATAAGATCGTGGGAAAAACCTGGAGGATAAAACCCGGGGTCGTAATGTGGATCTGTACTGCTATCATAAGACCCATGATTGCCGATGGAGCCGTTGTTAGAAGATCCAAGAGTCAACCAAAAACGGCAATGCTTAAGCTCAGTCAGGTACAGAGAACTGCCTGCCAAACCATAACGAGAGCTACTAGAACAACCCCAACCAGAATCATGGAAGTAATGTTGTGCTTGCCCTCCCTAGATATTTATCTAGAGGAGGTGGCTGTGACCACATTGCTAAGGTTCATAGTCGTTGGTGTGCAACCCAGCGTAGAATGTGGAGAGACTGACTAGACGCCACATGTAAAATGGGGCAATCGGTAGAGTGCCACTACTGCAGGTCAGCGCAGACAGCATACCTCACAAGTTTCTCTTCAACAAACTATATGACGTACAAATAAAACCAAATGAGCCTATAACCGAATGTTCTGTTATCATTTTCGTGTATGGCTCAAAAACCCAGGAAGGAGCATTCTGTGGAATTTACTCCCAAAGCTTGCGAATTGAACTTAAATGGTCTATGGCGGGAAACGCAAGCATAGTTCAGTCTGAACTTGCTGCCATTTCCATAGCCGCAAAAGAGATTGTTCGCAGGAAAACTGAGGACAAGACTATTAAAATCAACACGAATAGTAGACAAGCACTACTGTTCTACTAAGCAGAGGTTGTGAACAGGAGGAGGAAACAGTAGAGCATCTGCTCTGCATGCTGTTTCAGAACTAAAGGAATCCATTTCGGGAGAACGATGGCCAACCATAGCTTTTCTCAGAAAAGACTCGTCGGGCAAAATCGCCGCCTTTTTTACAACACTAGGCTGGGCGATGGCCTAGACGGATTGTTTGACCTAGGGAGGAAGCACTGGGGCCCAATGGGGCATAATTGCAGGAGCTTCAAGGCCACCCTTTCATCACTTCCAGGTTCCAGATTCCAGATAGGAGGTGCCCGGATTCTTATGTCTTCACTGTATAGGGAATACGTAATTTCCATTTAAAACTTAAGTTTTAATGATATTTTTTTTTTGTCTTAAAGTAGATTTTTATGAGAATTATAGTAACTAATAATCCAGAGTGGTCCAAAATTAATTAAAATAATAATAGGAATAATGTAAGGAATAGCCCTGGTTATTTCAAAATTCGCGGGCAGTTAGCTAAATGATCTGATCGAACATCAGTTAACATTTGATGCGGAATTTTAAGTAATCAAATAATTATTGGTCTAATATTTTATGAGATATAATTAAATGGTACTTAATACAGCCATTAATATAATGTAGGAATTTTTTACAAAACTAGGATGTATATGGTGAATGAACGACCAAATCATTGATATTAGTAGACAAATAATAAAGGAAGAAATGGAAAATTTGAATACGGGCAAGCAAAGCTTTATGTATTAATATTGGAAAAACGAACGTTTCAGCAATGTATTAAAAACAGTGGAGGCCATAGAGCAGTTATTGAATTATTAATACATGTTTCCGGTTGTTAATTTTATTTATATTAATAAAAATATGATACAATATCGAAGTTCCCATTTATTTTTTAAAGATTGTGTTATATTTTTTCTAATTTCTCATAACAATTCGTATACAACAATTAAAAAATTATTTTTCCAAAAATGGCAATGTGGTCAAATATCCGCCAATAATCCAGTGCATTAGCACCAGCTGCATTTAACCAGTCTCAATTAATTTTTATATTCTTTACATAATAGTCCTAGACTAAATAGTAAGGGTGGTCTGGTTTCGCGGGAGGTTTTATATTTCTTTGGGAGAATATTGATTTCTGGCATTAAAATTTAGAGGAAAGATGCCTAATATCAGATATATTCCTAATTTGAAATAACTGAATACCTTTAATAATACGGGTTGCCATCTAAGGGTAATCACAGCAGAAGTTAACGTATTTCAGAGAAAAAAATACCGGACACAAAGCGAAAAAATCAAAAGTGTTTGGCAGATCTGACATGCAAACATTTTTAAAAGAATTTCCTGATGAGGTTCACTTATATGATAGTTGGGATAGCATGAGCGTGTAGGAGGGAAGAGTTGTTTAATATGAAAATGCATTACATCCAGGATCAAGGTGCGTTTATTATAATAAATATTCCTTACACGAAGACTCATGTATCACGCACATTTACGGTTACAAGTCAAGAAAACGAGTCGATCAACTAGTTACAGTTTTGCAAAAAGTACCCAGCACTAACATCAGAAAATTAACTTCATTCTTCCTGGCAATGCATAACGGCAAGATCACGAAACAGGTTGTAGGCAAAAATAGAATAGAAAGTTGGCCCAGTAAAATTGCAAGATGCCTAAATTTGCCAGGTCCATCATCATTTACCGCGCATGTCCTTCGAAGGAGTTCTGCGACTATTTTGGCATACCAAGGAGTACCAGACCTCAAAAGACATTCGTTCTAGGTAGCTGTGGAAAACTTTGTCAAAAATTAAATTCATTTTTCATATTAGATCCTTTATGAAAATTCTTCGGTGCCAGCGATTGAATATGTCAGCATTGGAGAGAATCATGATATGTTGAAAGAATCTCTCCGCTCAATTACTTTTAATGATTGTTCGAATTGCAACATTATTTTTTTAAAAATTGATTTTGTTAATTAGGTCTGAATTTTTATTTACTTACAACACGAGGGCGGTAAGTAATCACTTATCGATCAATAATTTGTAAACTTCGTCATCATAATCAAACCAGTAAAAGTGCCAGAATACCTGAACGTGCAAAATAATTATTTTCATAAATGATTCCTTGGTAACCTTTTTCCAAAAATATCATAATTTAAATTTGATTCATTTAAAATTTGTCTCAAACAGCATGGATCGTAAAGCGGATTTAGCGAGAATACATTATTGTCAAATGCACAATTAGGAGATACATCGCCAAAAATTACTGAGGAAACCTTTTTAGAAATTCCTCAAGCAGTCTTGATTTACAACACAATCCATTTTTTGTTTTAATAACGCTGCATTGGTTAGAGCCTAAGGAACCTTGCTATATACCAAATTATCAGATAGTCTCCTCAATTTGTTGTGGAACGACTAGTGGCTTGCTAGTATAATGATGTAATGCAAGTTTTCCAAATGCTTTTCAGGTAATAACGATCCTAAAATATTATTTGCCTTATGGAAGATAAATTTGAATTTTCCATCACTCATAACAAAAATTAAACTTCTTTATCTTGTGTGAATGCAGGCCTTCTAGGGGACCTGTTGGATGGTTTTACTGAGACTGGAAGGTTCATACGAAATGCAATATTAATTTTGGGTGAAGATTTGACTATTAATTTTGACGACAGGGAATTAACTAGCATCCAGTGTATTTTCATTTAATTTGAACATGTTTATTAACAAACCCCCACCAATTACAGATTCATAACACTCAAGCTATGTTATAGATTAATTTTACATTAACTTATGCTTTTGGCATATTTGTGATACCATCTGATCTTTCAAATCATGTCATCCATTATAATCACAATATTATTGGGGATACTTTTTAAAAGATAATTTTCCACCCGATTTTCCAAAAATGCTGCACTTGTGTCTTCATGGTAGTCCAAGCTCGAATCCTTAATAGCAGCAGCTGGAACCCAGCCATCTTCCACCCCCAGCGTGAACTACTGTATTTTCTTTTTCCTTTAAGGTAATTAAAATTTCAAGTACGCAGTTTTTGTGATTCCATTGCAACCTGTCTTTTGCCTGTTGTGCGGTATTTAAAGCCCATTGTGGAAAGGACTCTGTGAAAGGTGGCACGACTAACATTTAAATTCATTTGATCCTATTCTAGCTTTATTTTAAGTTTATCCAAAGTAGGAACAACATGTTTTTATAGAGGGCATACATTTTTTTCCTTATGACTTCTTCCTGAAAAACGTTCGAAATTGCTGCGTTTTCTTCTTTCTGTCATTTTTTACGACCTACAATATCATTTATAAAATACATTGGCATTTTTGTAAATAAACTGGCTTTCTTCAAAGCACCTTGTTTTGTTAATCCCATAGTTATTAATGACTCATACATATTCTCAACAATTTCTAATCAAAAGTGATGCCGATTCCTTCTACTAGACGTGGAGCGGTAATTTTCTCCCGGGGGTACATAATAAGAACCTAGTTCTGTTGAATACTTCACATATTTATATGCACCTCATCCTCCGCACTTCAGCAAATTTCTCATATACATAATACGCAGTTTTTGTTTGAAGATTATTTGATACATCCTAATTTCACCAGTCCTGTAGTCAGTTAGCATGGGTGCCGAATTTGAATAACAATGAAAAAACGCCATGAACTTATCGAATATGGGGTGGACCTACATGCTCTTGATAAAAGGGACAGGATTTCTGTGCAAAAGTAACGATAAACAAGTGACACTATTAAAATTGTATTTAGGGCACCGAGTAGACCTTTCAGATATACAACAAAGAAGTTTTATTTCAATAGATTACAGATGGAAAGTGCAGCAATAAATTAATTATTGTTCGGGTGCACAAAAATTGATTACTCAATTAAGGCTCTGTGTCGGCTCATTAAGACTTTTGAGCAATATTTTTGCCTTTATAATGAATGAATGAATAAATGAAAGAATGATCTTGGCGGATATTAGTACACTGCGACCTGTATAGATGTATTGTGACCACCTTCCTTTGTACTTTCGTTGATCTGATTCTCAATCAGAGAACATCGTTCAGCTTCAGTGCTTTGACAAAATCAAGAAGTGTGGATGATTCGTTCTATGGATGAAAGTTCCTCCTGTTCGACGATGCAGCACCCGAAGCAGGTCATGTGCCTGTCGCTACCGCCTCGCACTCCGTAAGAAAGTGTTCCGGGTTTTCCTCCCCCTCCTCGTAGTTTTCAATTTTTATTTCCTCCAGGTGCCGTTTCAACTGACAGTGGCCCGTAAAAAAGCCAGTGAAGATGCGGAGATTTTTCTTACTCAGTTTTATAAGGTTTTTGATCTTACTGAGTGAGAGGCTCTAGAAACATATTTAATTGCTTTAACTTTGGAAGGCGTTTCCACAGACTGATCCATTTGGTTCGCTCTTCTTTCCTGGACTCTCCCTTGCAGGTGTCCTTCCCATGCTACAGAAGGATCCCGGTCCTAAAAGCGGAGTTTGTGCTCCTATTTTTGCCAACTGGTCTGCTTTTTCGTCGCCTTCTATCCGAGTGTGTCCTGGTGTTCATCGAAGAGATGATTTGTTATTCTTGCTTAGTTCGTTTAGCCTATCTAGGCATCACCATGTCATTCTGGAGCTCATTGTTGGTGAGCTCAGCGCATTGATAGCTGCGTGACTGTCTGACAAGATGACAATCTCTTTCTTTCTATATTTTCTATCCAAGTTGAACTGCGCACATCTTTCTATGGCGTTAATTTTCTTCTGGAATATGTCCGGGTGTTTACCCATTTCTTCGGAGAATTTGGTTTCTGGCCCAAATACTCCGGCTTTGATCCCCTGTTCAGTTCTTTACCCATCTGTATGCCATTTTATGGCACTTTGCTGCAATGTGAGAATGCCAGTGGTGTTCTTCCATCCTTCTTTATGATACTGATCTCACGAAACTAAATAATATTTTCTTAAACATCCTCGCGTATTGATGAGTTGACTGTGCTTAGAATTTTGCCAGATAATGCATTTAAAACAGCTTTATCAACCATTAATATCTTTTTGATAAAAGTGTTTTCACACTGATTTTAAACACTTCAGGATCCTGATAACAACTTTGTCAATTTTTAAATAAGCATACATGTAATTTTTATCTCTCAAGCCGACTCGCTAGTAAAGGAAGAACGTAGCCCTTGACTACCCGAAAATAATCAAAAATATAGATCACAAGAAATCATCTTCCATCAATAACGTAATCTTGGTCAAACATTCAATACCTTGCACTTATCACTTGTCTGACTTGTTCATCCTCTTCTGGCGACTTTATCTCGAGTTTCGCGATAGGCAAAGTCAACTCGGCCCTAAACATACAAAACGAAATTTTTCTCTTCGATGTGTAAACAAACAGAAATGCCACGCTCACACTTGAGAGCACGTGCGTGGGCGGTGTGACGCGTGCAAGCTAAATGCGATTTTGTGTTGTGTCAAGACACTGTCAATGTTAGTCTTGCCTTTTAGGCACTTCCTATGTATCTTTTACGACGTAACACGATGGGATTTGCGAAATAAACTATTCTTAGAATTCGCATTAAAAATTCAGTCATTCATGCGTATGTTTTGCTGCCATATATTGCGCCACATAAATCTTTATCTACAATGTTGGATGCGTACGATGCATATATTAGTATTATTATTATTAGGTACAATATTCATGTTGCGATATTCTAACACCCAGTCTTTTTGGAAATTAAGCTCTTCATATGAGAAGATTATAAAGTATAGTCAGCGATTGGCACGGACGGATAGACGACAGCTGACTATTGAATTTCAAGTTCCTGAAAGGTTAAATAACAGACTTTCCCAAACCAGAGAAAAAATTCAGTAAAAACTAGCAAGCAAAAAATAATTCCGTGAAATCCAGCAAGAGAAGTCCGACGTAGCCGGAACGTCGACGATGTCCCCGGGCGCAAGGGAGGAATAATTACTGAAAACCCTGAGAGCTGTAAGCCGGAGTATCTCGCGAGCCCTCAGGTGTTATAGCGTGTGCCCATACGAAGTGCAGATTAAGTGGCAGCAACCACGGATCACAATGGAAGTGGATACATCAAATACCAGGACACTATTGGTATCGATATCGGTTCGTTTAGAGAAAGCGATGAAGAGTAAGTTCAGCAACAACTGGAGAGAATAACAATGAGAAAGGATGTCGAAAACATCCAGATGACACCACTTAGTCCAGATAGGAGCCAACTGATGTGCTACACAAGCCATTACTTGGTTGGACAACTAGGTTAGGGCGGTACAGTACCGGATCATCCTAGTTTGAAGAATTCAGTAGCATCTCATGCACCATCTCTGTGAAAGTCGAAAGCCACCAAGGACCAACAAACAAGCACAGACGCCATGAAGAAGCGGCTGAGAGGTAAAAGAAATGGAGAGGAAACTCTTAAAAAGTTTCGGCCGTAAGCTTAATAACGCAGGACAGATAGATCAAGTTCCTATTGCCAGGGTGAGTTTTAGTGGGTGTGAGTCCCACACTCCCCTTTTTGGTGCTGAAAGGGGGTGCATAACGCATTTCTCATCTTGGCCGAGAAAAATCTTCATGTCTTTTTTACCTACATATATGGGGTGTCCCATATAAGACGACCCGGTGTTTACGCCAAAATTGTATGAGGTAATGGAAGCAGTTATAAATGCAAGAGTAGTGTGGATAAAGTCCTTCTGTAGTATTTTTTGGAGTATGGCAACTTATGGTTCAATTCTGCGATTCTGCTCCTGTCTACCTACAATTCTAAATGTACCTTTGGTAGAGGCAAATAAAGGGGATTGTTTGCTTTATAAACCAATAACTATTTCTCTTTAATTTGTTTTACCATGTACAGGAACGAATATATTTCATGTAAATAAATAAAATTTGGTCAAATTCAACATTTTTCTGTTTAAATTTCGTTTTGCCTCTTTCCGGTAACCATGGCAGCACGCGTTTGCATTGGACAGCAATTCAATAGTGTATTTAACCAATAAGTACTAACCCGTTTAAAGCGGCCTACACATAAATCATGGCCTTAGTTATACCAGCACTATATCATCCGAGAAAATTGTGCCGAAAGACATTTTCAACAGGACAACACAGGGCACTAAATCACCATCTGTCGCCAAATGCCCTATCAGGCCATATTGAACGGTACAAAATATCTGGTACAGAAACAACAAAATAAATACGCAATATCATTTCACTTTTCTAGTCCATAATTTATGGACGTGGTACATGGTAAGTGACTTTTCTATCGGGCAATTAATGGCCCGATAAATATGCGTAATGTGACAAATTATCAGAGAATAAATCAATACATAACGCCCGTATGGACCTGCGAAGGTGTGAAGCTGTCGTAGAATACGTGCCATGATACGCGTACCAGGAATGGTCTAGGCGAACTTAGACCCAATTGCTCAATCGGTATTCTGACATACATGACAAAACGCTGTGCTAAGAATGACATATAACTTTTGATTCCTAAAAATGCTACCACGTTAGTCAAAACTATTAAATAAAAGCAGCTTAGAAAACCGAAAAGAAATTCAGTTGAGTTAATTGGTACACAACTGATGCTAAATGCTTTAACTAAATATAATTATGTGTTACTGCTCTTGTAAGCATTTATCAGCCACTGAAAGAAATTGATGGTCCTTTAAATACAAGCGTTGTATTTATGGGTGACCAAAGTTATTTAAATAATTATTTATAAAATATCATGGAAAATCTTCCTTTTTTGTTTTTATTAAATCAGGTTTTCATGACTTTGAGATATATCGTCCCAAAAAATATAGCCCAATTTTTTTTTGGAAGTTTTAGTCCTTTTCATGTTTAACAAATAAGGTTCAAAGGCCAATGCACTGCTCAATAATTTATAATCTAAACTTGACACATACATGCCTGTTCTTACGTGTAGGTTGAAGGTCCAAAAAGACAATGGTCGTATGAAAAATAAGGAGGAATAATACTCAGCAGCAAGAAACAAAATAAAATCTTTGATACTGTTATGGGGTTTACAATGCATGCATGCGATGAAGGTTATCCCCATATAGTAGCATAAGAAACAACAAGCCGATCAAGAACAGTTGTTGATCGGATTTTAAAAGATACAAATTATAGACTTATCACATTCAACATCATCAACACAATTAGGTTGATTTTGATAGATTAGATTTTTGTCACTGGATGCAGACCTGACGATAGTGGGTAGCCTATTTCCTTGGCTTGCCAGATCTGCCGATTTGACACTTATAGATTTTTACCTATAGGGGCACAGTAAAAGGTCGCTGATAAGACAGGGCCAACATCATACACTATAGGCTCAATTTTAGTGTCAGAATTCGAAGCTGCCATATATACAACTCTATAAAAAATCGGCAGTTGCATTGAGAATCATGGAAGTAAATTGGAACATTTAATAAATGTGGGGGTCTGGGAGTCAGTGGCAGGAGGATTTTATTTTGCTCCAACAGCAAGGCCGCACTCATGGCATGGAAGTAGGTCCACCACAGGCCCTCCATGTTGGTGAGGGAGTGTAGGGGCAGGCGGATTCAACTTGCAATGCATAAAAAGGTTACTCTGGTCTGGGTTTCGGGACACTCGGGTCTACCGGGAAAAGAGGCCGCTGACGCCTTAGCAAGAGAAGGTTCCGAGCGTAGATACTTAGGGCCTGATCCCTGTCTGGGGATCGCCCAGAGTGTTCGCGAAAGAGCTTTAGAGTTCTGGACGGAGGGTGCCTAGTGCTACTTATAATAAAGCTATTTGAAACCTTTATTGGACGTAAAATAACATTCTTGTGTAAAAAAAGTATAAAATAATAGTTAGGAAACATTTTTTCAGACACTAAAATTTCACAATTATTAATTCAATCCAACTTGTAGATAATTTGCCTCATTAAGATGTAGATTTGTACATTTATATATACAAGACTTATATGACTTATATATGAATATTCACCTCTATAGAACCAACAGTTCAGCCGATCCAAAATCGAATAATTATTCAACGTTTTGCCTCTGATTACGGCGAACATCATCAGGAATCACTTCATACTGACACCCGGTCATTAAATATGCTGAGAGAAATTCGCTGTTATGATTGCCTTAAGGGAATAGTGTTTTTATTAGCATATATTTTGGTTTTTAGTTACTATTAAATTCACACTTTGTGTATCTTTGTAACCTGCCTTAAACGTTGGGCGCTAATTATGGAATGCGATTTCTCAATTGCTCATGCTAGGTTCATTAATCGATTTTAAATTTATTTGAGAGTGTGGATCTATGTGTTGTCAGTTAAGTGGAGACGCCGCTAAATTTTCCACCAGGAATCTATCAATGGTTTTTACACTTTGAAGTCAGCACAGTAAAATGTAGTAACATACCCTAGACAAGAATATTATGAAAATTTAGAAATCTAAGGTATTTATTAGGGAAAGATGCGTTTGACACTAATTTGCCAAAATAAACATCGGCATCCCTATTAAACCATTTATTTAAATATAAAAACTTTCACAAATACTCCAAAGACCATTAATTCTATCTCAAATTAATTTGAAGTTATGGTATCGCTCATAAACTATTGAGAAGATTCTCTTTTAATGCATTTCATCTATACTATCAGACCATTAATTCAAAGCAGAATAAGATACTATGTTTTATCTGTGTCCTTCAACGAAACATTGGATTCTTAAAGGTTTGACTAAATGCAGTCAATCACGAAACACTAAAATAGGAAATATTTTACTAAACTAACTTTATAATAAATCAAACACAGTGCTATTCGCAGAAGACTATAACTTTCTATTAAGTTCAGTCCCTTGCGAGTTGTGATGTGGAAAATATAGTGCGATTTTCTGAGAAAAACAGTTTGCAATTAAACTATAAGAAATCCCAATTTATGACGTTCGTAACTAAAAATCAAAATTAAGATAAAAGCTTTCTTGTAAGATATCCCAATGGCAGCTCCGTAGTGCAAACAAATTTTGCTAAGTTTTTGGGTATTTATGTAGACTCAGAATTGACATGGAATGAGCAGATCGACGCAGGTTGCACCAAACTTAGTTTCCTAACTTTCTTATTTAGGAAACTTAGACCTCTTGTTTCAGATTTTACACTTTTCTCTTTATACTATGGTCATGTATATAGCAAATTATCATATGGAATTATATATTGGGGCAAAGCTTTCTCATGCCAGAAACACATTTTAAGAATTATTGAACGGGTGTCTAGAAGAGTGCATTGTAGAGATATTTTTATACAATATAAAATATTAACTTCATCGTCAATCTATGTTTATGTCTGTGCCATGTATATTAAAAATAGAGAGGGCTAATATCTGTCAAGATCTCCAGTACACAACTATAATACTGGAAAAAAAGAATTACTTTTCACTATGCGTATTTATATTGGCTTACCACCGGGTATTAAAAATATTAAACCAGTTAACCTCTTTAAAAATAAATTAAAATTATATTTACAGACCAGGGCTTTTTATAGTGTAGATGAATGTTTAGGCTTGTGACATATTATGTTTCATTTTTGTTCACTTGACGAATCCTATATTACACTATGACCTATGATCTTTGGATAATAAACCATTTCATTTCATTTCAATAAGATAACCGTTGAAGTAAATATGTATATATATGTAGCCGGTAAATACCTACAGGTATAAACGAAGTGATTAGCAAAACTAATCTAAATTAATACCGTGGCAGCGATAATAATATCAGTAGATTAATAAACGTTTAGTCAAGATACTAAATCAATAAGATAACCTGGGAAGTAAATAGGAATGTATATAGCCAGTAAGTATCGACGGGTAAAACGAAATAAGCTCAGTTCGATTCCGGTATCATAGCGAAAAATTAAAGTTGCAAATTCCAGTTACGTGAAATAAATTACTGCCATGAGCCTTACAGCCAATTACATACATCAATCCAACTATCCTGGCATTAGCGCAATGGATTGTCTAGTTCTCTAAAGCAATTTTGTGAAGAGACAGAAATAGGTACGTTACACGATAAATATAACCTATCGATAAGATAAGCATAAAACGGTAAGTTCAGTCAACAAAACAAGCACTCTCAATAATAAATATGATACTCAGATTTACTTACAATAACACAAGTATCATTTTTACCGATTAGGTCTAATTTCTAGGTGTTGTGATTGACAGAAGACTGGACTGGAGAGCGCATGTCGAGAGTGTCGCAAAAATTATCTCCAAATATTGTTATGCCTTGAGAGTAATTGCGAATGAAGTGGGCACAGATGCATCAATATTTGCATATCATGCATTTATTCAATCGAGAGTTAGATATGATTTGATTTTCTGGGGCAATTCTGTTGATGTTGGGCGAATCCTGATTCTTCAAAAGAGATGCTTAAGGTATTTTTATGTTTGTGCATTCAAACGGTGACCTGTTTGAGGAGTTTCAACGATTGCACGATCATGATACTAGGTTCAGGACAGATCTCTTGCCTGCGAAAAGTAATTTACCATATATCCAAAGAAATGTTGTTTACTGTGCCATTAAAATATTTAACTATTTTCCAAAATCTGTTAGAGAATGACCAAAGGTCAATAATATTGTAAAAAAGTATTTAAATAATAAGGCATTCTATTCCCTTGAGGATTTTTTTAATGATAAAGATAGGTTAGAGCTGAGTGCTCATATAAAATCGCGCTGCCAACGCTGCTAATATATTATATATGTATGCATAGATAAATATAGGGCGGATATATGTTAGTCTGTAAGCATTGGATACCTATTTGTTAAACATGTTTTTTTTGTCAAGTAGGTCTATGTAGACATGTTACGTATTTTTGTGTATTCTGTTTGTTGTAAATGATACGTACATCTTAATATATATTTTTTTTGATTTTTTTCTGTTTTTCTTTCATGAATTGTATTGAACAATGTTCCATGCCTGATTGGCTACTGCACTGTAACTTTCTTACTGTGTTTTTTTGTAACAAATAAATGATTATCTATGTATCTATCTATCTATCTATCTAAGAAAGCAAATGACCTACAGTCGTTTAACAGTGAATTCATAAATCAAAACGGTAAATAATGATATTTGAGACAAGGACATAAATATAAAAAGTAAATAGATCCTACTTGTATCTAGTAGATAAGCAGACACCGGCGTTCCCTGCGAAGATACGCCTCCACCATATGGTCGTATCACCTTGAGAAAAGGCCTTTGTACTACTAAATGACACCGGGAATTCGCTAGGATGACATAGAAAGCCGCTTACGGGGTCAGCGCCAAAGGAAAGAAATTCTAACCCACATAAGGACCCTAGTTAAATGATAAACACTTTTAACCATCTAAAATAGAAACACTCGTATCCAATATACCTTTAAAAAAAGGGGTAACCACACTATTCATCACACATCGCTTATAGGCGATATGGCCGATAATTTCAGATAATACCTAGTATGTCTAGGTCATTTGCTAATTAATTCAACGACAAAATCAAGCGGTATTTAAGCTCGATTGCCAAAAATACCAACGATAATTTTAGATACTCAAAAATTGCCTGCTCGCTTTGAGTGTCCAGTCGAGAGGGGCTGCCAATTTCCTTAAAAAAGGATATATACCACATCTGTCAAGTGGTGCACCAAACGGATTTATCTTTCGAGCGACTCGGAGCACCGGAAGTAAGGTGGCGAGAAGTAAGGTAGCGAGAATGACGATAACACAAATCGATCAGTAAAAGGGAAACATCACACTGCTGGATTTTGCAACATTTACAACGTTACATCTTTTGCAAACACTTGCAATATTACCTTCACTAAATCATTTTGGAATCCCTCTGTCTAGCGCTGCTTGCAATAAAGCTTTTTGAAACCTTCTTTGGAAGTAAAATGTTTATAATTTATTCCCATGTAACAAACGTATAATATGATAGCAATGGCCAACCCCTGCCTGCATCTCGTAGGGTCCTTGATGATTTCCCGCACTCCCAACATCGACCTGCGATCATAGAAGTGGGGTTAAACAGCCCACTGGTATCCTCATACCCCCGTCCTAGATGGAACTTCGGGAAAGCCTACTGGTCTAAGTTTACAGAAAACCTCGATAAATGTTTGGGATGGATAGAGCCAAAGTACCAGAACTACGAAAGATCCGTTGGTGCGTCAATAGGTGCCAGTAATCCCCAGAGGGTTCAGGAAAAAATACATACCAGGATGGAGCCAAAACTGCGAATAGCTATACAAGCAGTTTTTGGAGAATAGCGACAGGGAAATCGGGGATGAACTGTTGCACAGTTTGAATGCAGCCAGACGAGCTAAATGGACAAAGACTATTGAGCAGTTGGACTTTACAAGATCTAGCCGTAATGCATGGTCATTACTGCGGAAACTGGGTGGTGGGAGCAAAAGCTTACGTGTATCTAGCTCCATCTCACCAAACGTGATTGCAACTCATATCATTAAAACATCTAGAGCCCCAAGAGATCGAGCACACACTATTAAAGTTAAAAACGAGCGTACAGAACCCAAACAGGCATCCGAAGATAACACGACGCTATACAGCCAACCTTTCACAACTGAAGACATATCTATGGCACTGAAAGACGTGAAATCTGGAAAAGCCCCAGGCTCTGATGGTATACACCCGTAGTTTCTTCTCCACTGCAGAAGATATACTAAAGGGAGGGCTAGCAAGATTATTCACCGATATGCTACAAAGAGGAAACATGCATCACCTCCTAAAAAGGGCAAAAATCGCCGCCTTACTAAAACCTGCCAATCCTAGCAATGATCCTCAGAGCTACCGCCCTACTTAGCATGATCTACAAGCTCCTCGAAAGGCTCATATATAATAGGATTAGTCAAACCATTCTTGAAAACATCCCAATAGAACAGGCAGGCTTTTGACCAAACCGGAGCTGCACGGACCAAGTTCCTTCTGTAACCAGTTATATAGAGGCCGCGCCGGCTTCCAAAGAAAACTAAAAACATCGGTAGTGTTTGTCGACTTAACTGCAGCATACGGCACTGTATGGAGGCAAGGACTAGTCTTTAAATTCCTCCAAATCATACCCTGTCTAAAAACAGCTAATGTCATAGATCAAATGCTCAGTAACAGACCTTTTCAAGTTACTTTGGGTAATAACCAAAGCAGGAAAATGAAGCTCAATAACGGTCTCCCACAAGGCTTGGTGCTAGCCCCACT
>MU192550.1:10050-28503 GCA_016904865.1 Pissodes strobi | reverse complement strand
CACTGAAGCCGTTATTAAAAATACAATAAGTCCAGAAAGAAAGCTGGCTGAAGATCAAGCTTTTACAGGTTTTATTGTTACACGAAAGGCGAGGATGACTCTTAATAAAATATTTTTTACTTTGAGCTCAAAGAAAGCTATGAAGCGAATTTGTACGTCATAATTTGAACTATACACCTTTGTGAGAATAGCTAATATTAAATTCAGTCAAGCCCAAAAAAAGCAAAAAAGCCAAGAATATACCTCAAAGAAGATTTATTACGGGCGTTCTAAATAAGTAATTTTGTATAATAATGAAAATAAAATTGACATGGAAATATTCGTAAAAACTAAAAAACTATTTGCAGTAAAATTGAATGTTAAAATTTAGGCGTCTGATACAGACTAAATGGAACAACTCTATGAATTATTTTACTTTGCATAAATTCGTACCTAAATTATGCCGCCAAGGCATTATTCGACAATTATTGGATGTTAATGTTATTTTTATATAACTCCTTGAGGGATCTGCAAGCCTGTAGGTCGTAAGAGAAAACCTAACATCAGACGTCCAGTGGGGAACATGATTCGTGGGCATCTAGGTAGTGAAACCTGTTCGCGTCGAGGTGCACGTCGGCTCTGCTTTTTTGTATCTTTCGGGACATATACTTAACTGCTGTGGAACATAAACAGTATAGTTTGCTTCTCAGGTAATAGCTACTATCAAAAATTATTGACTTTGTACACTTTTCAGTTTCTGCTGCAATATTTGAGACGGGAGACGAAATATCTCAGATCTCGCTATACCATGAAATCAGTAACAACGGCAACAACTTGAGAGCTAAAAACCCTCGTCTTGAGTATCTCAGAGAATTGGATAAAATTGCCGTGAATACCTCACTGGCTTACGTTCTTTATGGGTGACCTGGATAATAAATCGCAATGCGAACTTCAAGAAGCCCACCATAGGTCAACCTCGCATCGCGTCGAGATGCACTCAATCCGAAAAAAAAGTGGAATCCAAAGTAGACTGTGACCAAATGAAGAAAGCTTGAACAGCACATTCCAAGCCTGAAGGAAAGAGCGAAACCTGGCGATTACCAGCAGGTGAGTGACGTACGTAACCAACCGAATACCACCGCTAACCCTGAATTATCGATCTTTACGAAGAAGAGAAATCAGGTGATATCAGTAGCATTCAAGTGTCCTCTACCGGGAATGATAGCAAATCTCATATTGAGCCAGATGAGCCAGCTGCTCAAGATCAAGCTATGGCCCCCATCATCGTTGTCACAGCCCCCATGGAACCGGAGCCGGGAACATCGAGTAAGGAAAGTTTATCTCGATGTCGGTGAAAACCCAGCCATTCCAATCAATAACAAATTTCAACCGCTTAGTAACACTGACGGAAATGAAAACTCTCACAGCAACCAAAGGGAATGATAAACCATTATGAATTTGTCAAATTTGAAATCGGTCAAAATGGCAGATTTTTAATTGGAGTATACGGGAAGTTCTATTAATACCTTCTACCAAATGATCAAAGATTGGCAGTGTTTAAGGAGAATGTTCGACAAAAATGGCGTAGAATATCATTATTATGCACCAAAGGCCCAGAAAATTGCATGGAGGCATCGACGCGTAAAAAGTCTAACATTCCCTAATTCATAACTACAGCCTTAAGATTAAAGAAGTCCACAAAATGAAAAAGACCAGAACCCCGGTGTACCTGGTTGTAACTGAGGCCAACATTACAATTAATGATTACAATCAAAAGTGGACTGTCCAGATAACCGGATGCGACAGCAGATACACGTAATGTGCAAACTGAAGTGAAGACCATAGATCAATAGACAACATATGTCTAGTTTACGAGTTCAAGGCAGCACAGTTGCAACCAACATAGCAACAGAAGAGAATCACATACAAGTCTGAACCACCAAAAAATAGACCATCTCGAGAGAGCGCCATAATGAGACAGCAGAAGCACGATCAATATGACAGAGACTTCTCTACCATATGAACTATTAAAAGTGTCAAAAACATTAGTGCAATGCGCGAATGACATAAATCATGTAAGTACTGATAATCCTGTGGTAAAATCAGTAAAAATCCCTCAATTATTAATGATGTTACCAAATTTCAAAGCATAGCTAATCGAATAAATTCATGCGGTAAATTATATATATTAGCTCTTTGCGACTCTAGAAGGATTCACAGATATTCTAGAGTCTATCAAAGACGATAAACCTGCAATGCTTCAATCAAGCCTTCAAAAGTATGATTTCTCCTCCATTCATAAAACTTTGATATGTTTTAATCATGTTATAATCTTACGGGAAGCGAGCAAAGCCTACACCGATCGGCTGAGTGTTAAAATACTTACCTTTCTATTAAATGTTTATTGGCAACCTTGCCTGAATATCGATTTGGTTATTGTATACCTATATTCACCTTCCCTAAAAGATGACGTTGTTGACATACTGTGTGACGCTAGATGAAGAAGTCGTTTTTAATGTTCGCGTTTCAAATAAGTTTTTATTCTGTTTTTCCTTAATAGGATTTCCAATAAATCTTTATTAAAATTTACGGCCCACTCTACTTATTACTTAACATTGGTTATGGGCCCAGATGTTGTGCAGTGAAGAGAAAAAAAGGAAAACAGAAAGTAAGGTAGCTGAGGGGAGCGGAACAAAGTGAAGGAAAGGAAGTGGTTGTCGCACCGACCGATCGGACGATTTTAGTTTGGTTTAAGTATTTGAACAGAGTTGTGATTTAATTTTTTTTAAATGCGTAGTTTTCACTCCGAATGTGGTGAGAATAAATATGGAATTGTTCCTTTTAAAGGAAATAATTTCGACAACTGGAAATTCAGGCTAACGGCTGTTTTAACAGCGATGGATGTCGACAGTGTGTTAGAACCAGTTGCGGAGTCAGCTATGGATGTTGCATGGATTAAAAAGGACAACAAAGCCCGAAATATTGTTGTTCAATGTGTGGCAGACTCTCACTTAGAGTATATAAAAGATCTGACGACTGCAGGAGGTATGGTTATTAAATTAGAATCTGTGTTTGCTAAAAATGGATTATGCTCAAAGTTTTATTTACTGAAGGAATTAGTAAGCCTAAAGTATAACCCATATGAAGATTTGCAACCGCATTTTGGAAAGTATGATAAGATTTTGAGGGAGCTTAAAGGTTTGAACACTAATTTTACAGATTCTGACATTGCATGCTTTTTATTATTGTCTATGCCCAAAGATTATGAAAATATAGTAACAGCGATTAGAACAATAGCAGAAGATTATTTAAGTTTAGAAATGGTATAGAAAAGGCTGTTAGAATTCAAAGTAAACAAAAGGGAAACTAGTAAAGTTGAAAGTAAGGTATCAGCATCGTTTATTGCTACAAAAAGAAACTTTAAGTGCTATAAATGTGGTAAAATTGGCTATGCTTGTACAGATTTGGACACAAGGCATCCCAGTGCAAGAATAAAAAGCCCTATAGAGCTCAGGCCCATTATTCTAAGAAGAACACTGAAGATGATATATCAAATTCAGAGAACGGTGTTGCTTTTTGTTTAGTCAATGGTGGTGATGTCAAAGGTGACTCAATATGGTGGTATGCTGACTCAGGTGCCACACATCACTATATTAATAATTAGAAGTCCATGATCAACAAGATTTATTTTGGTGAACCGAAGCCAATCCAATTAGCAGAAAAAGGTAAAGCAATGCTAGCTATTTGTAAAGGGGACCTGAATGTGATAAGTATTGTGAATAATAAGAGATTTCTATTACATTAAAAGATGTGTATTGTGTGCCAGACTTAAGGTTTAATTTGCTATCAGTATCTACCATAGAAAAATTGGGTTTTAAAATTGTTTGTTGTTCAGATTCTATTGCTGTAAAGACAAATAAAAAAGTTTATGCTGAATGAAGGTAAAAGAGAGGGTAACTTGTATAAGATTTTGTTTAGAATTGCTGATGTTCTAGAAGTAATGCATCGAGTGATGCTTATTTGTCTGTAACACCCGATATTATTTTGTGGCATATGAGGTATGGCCATTTAAATTTTGAGTCATTATCTAGAATTAATAATTGCAATTTATTTACTGGAATTGATTTTAAAAATAGTAAAGACCATGGATTGTGTGAAGTATGTGTAGTAGCAAAACAAAAACGCTTACCATATTACTCAAAAACAGTTCGTTCAAGACGAGTTCTAGAATTAGTGCACACAGATGTGTGCGGGCCTATTACCCCTACTTCACATAATGATAAGCAATATTTTGTAATTTTTGTGGATGATTATTCACGTTTTGTAATAGCGTATGTAATTAGAAACAAAAACGAGGTCTTTGACTGCTTTAAAAAAATTATGTGGCGAAGGTAGCTTCATGGTTTTGTGTCAAAAAGATTGCAAAAGTGCAATGTGATAATGTTAGTGAATACACCTCAAGGTCATTTAAGGAATACTGTGGTCAAAAAGGTATTCAAATTATGTATGTCCCTCCATATACCCCCCAAATGAATGATGTTGTCGAGCGCATGAACCGAACCTTGATGAATAAAGCTAGGGCTATGATTGCGCAGGCAGGTTTATCGAAAGAATTTTGGCAAGAGGCAGTTTTGACTGCTGCGTACATCACAAATAGGACAGTCAGGTCATATTAAGGATAAAACTCCTTTCGAGTTGTGGCTGGGTAGGAAGCCTAATGTATGTAACATGCGTGTGATTGGATGTGTATGTTATGCGAGAGTGCCTGATTCATTGCGTAGTAAATTGGATAACAAGGGTTTAAAGTATAGATTTGTAGGGTATACGGAAAATGGTGACAGATTATGGAACAGGGAAGAACAGAGGTTTTCAGACGAAATAGTGAGTATGCGAAGAAATGATGATGATGAACAAAAGAAAAATGAAAAGGAGACATACGAGGAAGTTAGAGATACTGAAGAAAATGAAGCGAAGCAGGAAATAGAGAAGACAAAGGATGAAGAACATGTAGGACAAAGAAGTGACAGGCCAAAAAGAAACAAACAACTACCTGTTTATCTTGATGATTATGAAGTTGACCTTGGTAGTTTGGCTTTACTATGTGAATATTCTGACGTCTCTAAGTCTTACCAAGAGGCTGTTCATAGTACCGATTGGAATATGTGGGAAAAGGCTTTAGATCAGGAGTTAAAGGCTCTACATTATAATGAGACATGGCAGCTGGTTGATTATTCCAAAAATTAAGCCATTATCAGCAATAGGTGGGTATTCAGAACAAAGAGGAAAATGGTAAGAAAAATTATAAGCGCGTTTAGTAGCGAGGGGATATGAACAAGAGAGTTTAGTTTTTTCACAAATACATGCCCCTGTTGCAAGGCTATCAACGTTCAGACTAGTATTATCGGTTTGTGTTAACCATTACTTGTTTTTGCAGCAGTTAGATGTGAAGAACGCATTCTTGAATGGTGTGATAAATGGAAAAGTGTCATGAAAATACCTGATGGAATGAATGTTACGAATAAGAGTAATCTGAATAAAAAGGTATGTTTGTTGAATAAATCAATATACGGCTTGAAACAAGCACCCAAAATTTGGAATTAGCGGTCCAATTCTTTCATGATTAGTATCAATTTTGTTCGATCGAAGTCTGATTACTGTTTGTTTACATTTTTTGATCAAGACATAAGATGCTATATTCTACTCTATGTAGATGATATTTTGTTTGCAAGTAATAATTTAGATTTTTTGTCTTATGTGAAAAGTAAACTATGTGCAACTTTTCAAATGAAGGACATGAGTGATATCAAGAAATTTTTAAGTATTCAAGTGAAAAGAGACTTTAAGACTAAGCTTATATCTATTGACCAAAAGTGTCTTATGAAAAATGTAATAAAGCGATTTAATATTGAGGACTGTAAAAAGGTTAAGATACCTATTGAGAAAAGCTTATCTTTAAACAGAAATTTAAATGAAGATCTTAAAACCTCTTCACCTTATAAACAACTTTTAGGATCTTTGATGTATGTAATGATGGGCACTAGGCCTGATATTTGCTATTGTGTATGCTACTCTTCTAGGTTTCAAGATTCTGCATCTGACAAGCATTTTAAGCATCTACTAAGGGTGTTAAAATATTTAAAATTCACTATAGACTTTAAAGTATATTTTCATTGTAGAAATGAGCAGTTGATTGGATACACAGACGCTAATTTGGGCGAATGATTCTTTAGATAGAAAGTCCATTAGTGGATTCTGCTTTAAACTATTTGATAAGCTCTTCTAAGAAACAGAGTCTTGTTACTCTTTCGAGTACCGAATCGGAGTTTGTCACCCTTTGTGTGGCAAGTTGTGAGCTTTTCAATATAAAAAAATATTTTGGATGCTTTAAAAATATCTTACACCTTACCCATAGTTTTGTATGAAGACAACCAAAGTATTATTAAACTATTGCAGAATTTTGAAAATAATAAGAGATGTAAACACATTGAAGTTAAACTTCAATTTGTACTTGATCTTGTGTCAAAGAATATTATCGATGTAAGATTATGTGAATACGAATGAGCAACTTGCTGACGGTTTGCACAAAGAGCTTAGGCAATGAAAAGTTTTTGAACTTTGTGAGAATGTTAAAGTTGGTTGAATCTGTTTAAACATTGTTGTATTCAGTCAAGTTTGAGGGACGGTGTTAAAATACTTACCTTTCTATTAAATGTTTATTGGCAACCTTGCCTGAATATAGATTTGGTTATTGTATACCTATATTCACCTTCCCTAAAAGTTGACGTTGCTGACATACTGTGTGACGCTAGATGAAGACGTCGTTTTTAATGTTCACGTTTCAAATAAGTTTTTATTCTGTTTTTCCTTAATGGGATTTCCAATGAATCTTTATTAAAATTTACTGCCCACTATACTTATTACTTAACACTGAGGTACGCTTTGTAAGTTGACGAATTTCGTTCTCTTTATAGGTATACGGGTGGTGCAGAAGGAAAGAGCTCAACTGCGACTTTAGGTGTTTAGAAAAAACTCTAGCTTTTTCTTTATTGTCTAGAGCTTCACCAATCCAATGTAACCAACCAGGGATTGGAAGGTGTAATATTAAGCCCGTTAATCAAGTGCACAATACACATTAAATGTGTAATTATACTATACTATTAGGAAGTCTCCGCGTTACAGAACTCCAGCTAAATAACGCCGCCTGATTGGCTAACTGCAACCCCGCCAGGCAACGTTGTTTACATTTTTTCATTTCACGCATTGGTATGAGACTTTTCAAGAAAAGCAGGAATGTGAAAGCATGGATCAGGTGGTAAGGCTCTCGCATTTAGAATGTGGACCAATGGGTTCAACGCCAGGCTCTTAAATGAGTTTTTTCTTTTATTGATCAGTTAGTTTTTTTGGCTTGCCTTGGGTTAGTTTGGGTTAGTTTTTGTTGGTTGCACCCCGCAGCGAGCGAATGACATTGCATGAATACAAATGCGTGAAGTGATAAAACGTAAACAACATTGACGGGGGGGGGGTCTGGTGTAATACACGTGCTTATCTAGCCAATCACGCGGCGTTATTTAGCCGGGGTTCTGTAACGCGTATTTTTAGCAATATCAAATAAAAACATCTTTCTTGCAATCTAAGGTTTAGGTTGTTTAAAGATGTTGTTGTGCCTATATCATACAGGATGTAAAACAATGAGCATTATTGTGTTGAAGTTAGTCCGTCCTTGGCGAACTAAACAGACCAAGTAACCCTAACTAGCATCTATATGATCACATCCTGTCTAACAGTAGACAATTTGAATAATGAAGAGTTATTATATTTACCTAATTATGTTGTAGTGTCTCCATTACTGCTAAAATCTTAATAAAAACGCCCCATGTTTTAAATATCAGAATTGCGATCTTTTGGAAAGGATTAATGATTATATAAATAATTAATTAATTTCAAGTTAGTATCTGTCAATCCGCCCTGCAGGTATCAAGGGGGTGGGAACCTGTTGATAGGAACCACTGTATAATTAGTTACACAAACACGCTGTGTTAAAATATGTTGTATTAAATATTTTAGTTACGTTCTAATTTAGTATTCATAAATCTAAACCGTATCTTAGTTCACTTAACGCGTGGCATTTCTTTTTATATATGATTATCAAATAAAGAAAAGAGAATATTATAACCTCCTCTTTTTCCAATTTCCATTAAATTGCATAATGATCATTTAAATAACTTATATTCTTTAGAACTTCATTGTTTGCGAATTTGCCATTCGTCTCAATTAAATAATTGATTCAAACTGAAAAAAAAAGAGTAGAAGCTCTTCGAATAATAGCGTAAAGTATGTTAGATAGGTGCCATGAACTTAATCGTGCTTATGGATGACATACGCGGTACTGAACTAAATATAAGCACCAATAGCGCAACGCTCTTCCTTTTGGTACTTTTTCTTAATAGTACATTTAATCTTAGGAATGAAGACTAATTCAATATTTTAGTTATCCATGTGTTTGGAAAAAATATATCACTTTCGAATTTTAATGTATCTCTCATCTGTATCGACGGTAATACTTCAAAAGTTGTTTATCGATGTTAGGCGTTTTTGTAAATTGGCAGAATCAGGCATACATTACGCTATGTGAAAATGATATACATAATTCGGTTCTTTCGATATGAATACTATATGAGGCGAAATACGAAGACGAAACTAGACAAATACCTATATGGTCTTGTTTGTATGTTAAGCCAGAGCGACTCTTCGCCTCGATTAGTCTTGAGAAATACTCTCACTGGACTCGCTAGATTTTTTTTTGAGGTGTAAAAATGCTCCCTTATGCACACCCTCGGTTGAGGGTAGTGTGGGGCTCTCCATTTAAGGTATACCCACTAAAATTTCACCATCTCTCATGATGCTAGTGACTCTACGTCACTTTTGCATCGTTCTTCTTTGGTGTGTTGGCCTTCTGATGTTCTTTCTCGTAGACTGATTCCAGGCAGGATACAGTAATGTGTTGTGATGTTATGTAATGTGTGATGTAATGTTATGAGATGTGTGTTGTGATGTTAGGAGATGTGTGTTAGTGGTTTAGTTATTTTTGGGGTTTTTGCTGTAGTGTTTAGTTACAGTTTATTATGGGTTAGTAAGTGTTAGTATTATTTTTGGTGGTTTTTTTATTTTTATTGTTTTTATATAATTTTTATGTATTTTTTGTGTGTTTATTGTGCCCCCCTTGGTGGTTCTCGTAGGCTTTTTAGCCTTGCTCTTTCCGGCCGGTCTTCCCCGTCAAAAAGTGATGTAATTAGCGGATTTGTGTGGGTGCGTACTTGTTCCAAGAATCTAACATGTCTGTTTGTTAGGTGTTCGTGAATTGTTTCGACTTTTAGGTCTGCGTGTATGTTGGTGTTGCGAATATACCATGGTGCGTTTGATATTTGTCTCAGTGTTTTGTTTTGGAAAACTTGTAGTTTTTCCTTGTTTGTTTTGCTTGTGTGTGTGTGTATGCAATGGCACCATAGAGGACTTTGGGCTTGATAACTTGGTTGTAAATTAGTAGTTTATTTTTGACTGACATTGAGCTAGATCTGTTAATTAAAGTATAGAAAGATGCTTTGCTGCAATGCCTATGTTAATTTTGTTTTGAATATGTTGATTAAATGAGAGTCTTCTGTCTAGGGTAATTCCTAGATATTTAAGAGTGTTATTCCACCTTAATTCGGTGTTTCCAAGATTAAGATTTGCAGGTAATCTACGTGAATGTGTAATAAGCATTGCCTGAGTTTTGTCGATATTAATTTTGATGTTCCAAGTTTCTGCCCAGTCGTCTATGGTGTTTAAGTGTTGTTGTACGTGTAATTTGAGTCTTGAAATATTTGTGAGTGGTGAATATATGCAGATGTCATCTGCATATATTGAGAGCTGTACATGTGGGTGTTTGGGTACATCTGATGTGTATAGCGAATATAGTGTTGGGGAAAGCGGGGAGACCTGAGGAACGCCCGCTTTCATGTGTCTAGTGGTTGATAGTTCTGTGTTTATTTGTGTGACGAATGCTCTTCGTTTTAAAAAAGAGGCAATGAGTTGTGTTAAGGGTAATGGCAGGTTGTGTATGTAGTTTGCGAATGAGTCCCTCATGCCACACTTTATCGAAGGCTTTTTCGATGTCGAGGGCTACAACTGCGCTCGCTGCCCGCCTTTGTAGTCCTCTAGTCGCATCTTCGACGAGTCTGGCAAGCTGGAGTTCAGTGCTGTGTTTTTTTTTCTAAACCCAAATTGTTCATTTGGGATTAGATTGTGTTTAATATGAGGCGTTCCGTTAGCTTGCTCAAGGAAGAGAGCAAACTAATAGGGCGCCAGTGTTGTGGGAATGTTAGATTCTTGCTTGGTTTAGGTATGAGTATAATCTTTGCTTTTTTCCAACAAGTTGGAAAGTGATTTAGTTGCAGTGTTTTGTTTACTATGTATGTTAGTTTTCGTATTGCCACGTCTGGCAGGTTTTTAAGTGCTTTGTTTTGTATATTGTCTAGACCTGGGGCCTTTTTTGGGTTGAGTTGCGCAATTAGTTGCACAACTTCTTGTGTGTCAGTTTGTTGAGTTTCGTCTTCCGGTAGTTCGTTAATTTGTCTCATGATTCTTCTGTATGATTCTTCGTGATCAATATCCTGCGCTCCATCTCCCAAGGTGAATTGCGACTCCAGCGAGTCGGCAAAGGCCTCGGCCTTGTCTTCGCTAGAGTAGGCCATTCCCCTCAGGCCATGGATCGGCGAATATATCACCTTGCCTTTATGCTGCATGGTTTTAGCTATTCTCCATAGAGAGTTGTTTTGTATGTTTAGTGTTGTCAGGTATTCCGTCCATTTGTTGTTTTTGTAGTTTTTTACGTCTGTTTTTATTGTGTTTGTGAGTCTGTTTCCTTGCCTGTTGAGTTCTGCGTTGCCTGCTAGCTTGGCTCGTCTTTTTAGTCTCTTTCTTAGTCGTATGTTTTGTTTTATGTTTTCGGGAAGTGTATATGGGTTGCTTTGTCTTGTGTCTACTGTCTGCTTGGCCATGTTTAGTGCTGTTTGTACTCTTCGGTGAAGCTTATGACATGGTTGTCCAGCTCTGCCTTAGAGTTTATGTGAGGGATATGTTGTATGTTGTCTGTTAAGTGTTTTTTGAAGGTGTTCCATTGGATGAATGTTTGTGTATGTGCTCGGGCGTTTTCCTGTATGTTCTTTAGTGTAATGCCAATCGGAGAATGATCTGAGGCAGATAAATCCTCCAGATTGTCTATCACAACGTTGTGTGGGATGTTGTGTGTGATGGCGATGTCTCATATGTCGGATGTTTCGCCGCGAAAGTGTGTGGATTCTGTTGGAGCGAGTATTCTGTAATGCAGCGTTTCTGCGATCCTGAGTAACATAGTACCATTTTGAGTCGTGGTTCTACATCCCCAGGACCTGTGTTTAGCGTTGAAGTCCCCGGCTGCTAGGACCGGGTGTGTGTAATTGAAAAGTTTCTCTATTTCTGTGTGAGTGAGTTTATTTTGTGGCGGTCTGTATACCGAGTGTATCACCATATCTCCATCAGTTAGACTAACTTTGACACTGGTTCCCTCTAGTATCTCAGATTGTGGTGAGCGTATTGTGTGATGTGTGATGCTGTTTTTTTATAAAAATGGCCGAACCGTCTCTCTTGCGGTTCGGTCTATCATTTCTATAAATTGTGTAGTTTTGAATGTGTAAATGCGTATGTGGGCGTAGGTAAGTTTCTTGCACGAGTGCTATGTCTATATTGTCCTCAACCAGATATTCCGCGAATTCGTATCTCTTGGGATAGAGGGAATTCGCGTTCCAACTGATCAAGAATAAGTGCGTGGGTGATTGAGATTAGCGAATAATCTCAATGTTGGGTTGTTATGAATTAATGTGGTGATAGTGTTGATTTTTGCCTTTATTTCCTCCTCGGACATAGTCAGCAGTGTAAAGATGTTGTTGTTTTGTGCGTTAGTGTTTTTAGTGTTAGCGCCTGAGTTTGGTGTGGTATTTTGGGTGATTGGTTTTGGTTTTGCTAGTTGTGCGTAGCTGATGTCATTGCTCACCGGCCGTGTTTGTGTAATGATTCGTTTTTGTTTGTTGTTTGGATTTTTTGGGTATGCAGAGTAACTTGCTGGGTGTTCTCCTCCACAGTTGCAGCATTTGGGTGGGGTATTCATGGGCTTTTTACAGTCCCGGTAATGACGTTTTCCTGCGCACTTGTGACAGATTGGGATTGCGTGGCAGTTTGTGACTGTGTGGCCAAATTGTTGGCATCTGTGGCACTGATTGTGCACACGATGCTTGCTGCCTCTCTGAATTTCGACTACTACTGGCATGTAGTTAATCCGAGTTTCATTGAGGATGTTCATGTCTGATTGAGGTACTAGAACTTTGAGCATCTCTGTCGTGATGTTTCTTCTGGAGCCGGCTTTAAGCCAGAACATTTCAATGGGAGAGTAGCCCTTAGCAATGAGGTCGTTCTTATGTAAGACAATGGGATTTGACCGTCTAGTCCTTTTATTACGATAGTTAATTTCCTATCTTCCGGTAGGAAATATGAATGGTAGGGATATTTTTTGTTGTTTAAATAGGTAGTGATCCTTCTGTGATCATTTGGGGTTGTGGTGGTAATTTGAATCCCCCAGCTTGGACTTTTTGATGTCTCCAAAAGAAATTTTAGAGTGTGTGAGATCTTGATGGATTTTAACCCAGTTTTCTGGGCACCGAATAATGATGGGACCACTTCGGATTTTTTGGGTGCAGTGGCGGGCTCTGCTGCTGGGGAGATTGGTGGGGGGGCTAGTCCCAAGTGTTTGTTCATAGACTCCTGTGTTGCCACATTTGTCGTGTGTGGGATATTAGGCCTAGGGCTTGGGTAATTGGGGGGCAAATTGCCCTACGCCTTTTGAGGGGCGGGAATTCTCTGTCATTTGAATCTGGCATCTCAGAGTCTGAATTTGTTTCCATTTCATCCTCCATGGTGGGAGCTGCAACTGTGGGGGATGGCTGTGTTGTATTACTGTGTGTGTGTGTGTGTGTGTGTGTTTCCGTTTGTTTTTTCCTGTTTTTGTTTTATTTCTGTCAATGTGTCCATCAGTACGTCGTGGTATTTGTCTTGGTTTGTTTGTACGTGTTTCATTGTTGAGGTTGCTTTTTCTAGTTCAATTTTTAGTTGTGCTACTTGTTCTGTCAGTGGACAGTTTTCGTCTTGAAAGTTTTTGTTTTGCGCTTCGAGTTTTCTTACGTATTTTTGCAGTTTCTCTAATTGTTTGTCGTTTGTTTGTCGGGTCATTTCTAGAGTTTTGTATTGTGTAGTGTGTTGTTTTGTGTGTGGGATACTTACTGAATCCTGCCTGGGGTCACTATTCTTTCTATTTCTTCCTTTCTTCTGCTTCTCTAGTTCGGCTAGTAGTTGTTCTTGTTGTTGTTGCACTTTTTGTTGTTGTTGAATCCAACTTTCCGAGGTACGTGCATCCTTGCGGGTACGACTTACTCGAAAAGTTGGGGTCCTTCACTACGACTTAACGATTTTTCTTTATGGCTGGACAAGTCCCTAACGAATTCTCTTTAATAATTACAGATGCAATGATGCACATTACATCTGCTGTCGTAGTGTTGGATATACGCACTGGCACTCACTCAGGTTTTGCTTCGATTGCGGAACGATTATAAGCTCGACTTGTTTACACGGCGGTCAACAAGCTTTGTCATCAGACTCGCTAGATGCTGACTAATTATTTCCTGTTAAATTTTAAAACTAACTGTTGGGGAAACACCCCAACATATGTATTAACTTATCGTTTTTCATCGTATAATGTCGTGGTAACATCCTGTAGGTTCGTAGTATGGTTGAGCCGTAATTAATATCCAAATAGATTTATTTCACCCCAGGCAAACAGCAAATTTATGCATTTAAAGCATTGTATTTAAGTTACTCCTTAGTCCGAACCTGGATTGTCGGTAGAATAGATTCCGTTATATGCAACAAAGGCTAGAAAACAAGTTGTCACTTCACCAAGAAAATCGCTATTAATCGTTCTCAATTTAACCTTTCGTTAGTGGCGTGCGGTCTGACAGACCGGCCCAACCGAAATGTTCTAACAAGAAAGGTGGGGGATCAACTGAGGCGTCGTACATCCGTGTAGCTCTCGATAAGCGTATGTGGAATACACCGCCTCAGTAACAGCGCGAATACCTTGAAGAGTACACGTGTTTTTTTCGTTTGCGGTTTGAGAGACCGACGCCACTAAAACGATTTTGCAAGACTTCGCATCTACCGGGTACGTTTTATTTGAACACTGTGGGTACCTTTTTATTTTTAGTTCTCAGGTCGTTGTTTTACAAACTTGGATATTTAATTTAGAAATTGGACTCAGATTTGAATGTGCTCTTAAAATGGCGTCAAGTTAAATAGAATGTTACTTTATTTTTCATAGTTTTGAATTTTGTATGTCTCTGATTATAATACTTAGTTCTGAAATGAAGCACTTCCAATAAATTTGACCTTTCTTATTAATAATATAATAAAATATCACCTTATATGCTCTAAAAATTATTTTCTGTCTGTCAGACCGACGCGACGCCACTAATGTATTAGAAATTGGGCACGCCATTAAAGGAAGGTTAATATATCTTTGTCTCCGTCAATGTTGTGTAAACAAAAATATGTCAAATAAAGAAAGAACATGCTTCTACCCTCTCAAATGCATCAGCGTCTGCGCAATTACCGCTCTATTCTCCTTCCGCACCGGTAGGAAAAAATTCATTTTTCTACAGACGCGCGCAAAATAACTAATTACTAAATTCAAATGAAATCGCAAAATCGACTAATGCCGCGGATCCTTATTTTACGCTCTGGAGCTTACATGGAATAGAAAATTGCCACTTTTTCCGTCGAGTGTGCTATGAATAGTCATGGCAAACGAAAATAAATAAATGACACACCTGGCACACCTGTTCTAAGTATGTCAAAACTGACAGTCATTGCAAATATGTCAAAACTGACAATCATTTGCAAAGTTCAGAATAAGTAGGAGAGAAAAATGTGCATTTAATTTAAGAAAATGCGACTGCAGAAACAGTTCTGTTTGTTTTTCGAGCGCAAAGTAAAATTGCCGTTTTCGAAAGACTCCCGCGCTCCGTTACGCGTCGCGCGGTAACATTCTTTCTCAAGCGCCAGTCCGTTACTTTACGCTCTAAAAACACAAATAACTATTTAGTGCCTTACAAGCACTCATTCGTGAAGCAACGATCCAGTCATCGCTTTGCTTGAGTTTGGCGCCAAGAACATCTACCCAGTCATAGCCCTGTTTGACGCCAAGATATTTAGTTATTTTCTCATTTTTTTTTTGCACAGATATTTAGAAAATATCTGCTGTACTCTGTTCTCCTTGTCCAAGCTTGGATAAGGAACTCTTTTAAGCGTGTTTACGCTATTTCTCGAAGTCAGAAACGCAGTAGCATCTCTCGTCTCTCCTGTTGCTGTTGATGGAGATCGAAGAAGGTAAAATGGCGGTTGGAAATTTGTAGTAGACAAATCTATTCCTGTACTCGAGATTCGAATTAAATGTTCGAAGTCTTATATCCATAGTGACGTAAAGTTGAGAGAATTGCAGAAGTAAAAGTACAAGGTATTTTGTGTGATCGAAAAGCAGTTAGTTGAAATAAAGTTGATTTAATCCAGTAAAGGTAGAAGTTATTGTTAAATTAAATAATCAAGAAGTTTTGTTAGACATCTAGTAATTGGTAACCTCATGTACCGGGTAGAACTAGCAGAATGGCACTCGGCTATATCTCGAAAAGCAATTATTGTCGTAAAGACGGAAAAAGATAGGTAAAGCTGCCAAGAGAAAATGTTGGAAATTATTTTTAAGTTTCCAAATAGCTCGATCGAAATAAAATAGGATTTAGGGTCATTTTTTCGGAAGACCCGTTGTTATTAAATCCTAATTATCCTTATTTTACCACAACATACAATAATTTACTGCCAAAATATCAACATTATATTTAAAATCTCAATAATATTTAATATTCAGTCAATATGAGTGAATATTGCCCTTCTGTCCACAGAAAATTCGTACTTTTTTAAAGAAGCCAAATATGCTAGCGGCAAAAGTTACATTATCGTTGCATTGAAAATAAACACGAAACTTCTACGGATAGAAAATACATATTTTGTTTACAAATAAGACCACCAAAATATCTCATGCCGGGTCGGGTGGCTAACTAAGAATGGCCGGCTATATCTCAAAGGCTAGTTATCATAGAGCTTTGGGTAAAAACGCTTAAGGAAAAACGCTGAAAATTATTTTTGAGTTTCCAAAATGGCCGCTAGATGGTGTAGTGTAACAAGAATAACTAACAGTAAAATAAAGATTTTCCTTGTATTTTGACTGATTAACAGGTATCGAAAATATCTTACACATGACATCCTGATGCTTTTTGTTTGCAGAGCGAAAACTAATAATTGATAATATTATTTTATTATTACATTTATTAGTTTTTAATTAAAATATTAATTTGTTAAATAATAATATTTTTGTTAATGGTCAAGCCTACTTGGGTTAGTAAATGAATAACGTTGGCAGATATCATAAAGTCCGAGTGCATTCAGTGATTAAAATTCAAATTTCTTTAAAACCAAGCGGTTTATCGATATCAAGCAAGTAATACCCTTTTTTCTTTAAAAATAGTCAGTTTATTAGCTTTTTTATTCAAAATCGTGATAAAGTTTTAAAAACCTCGATGCATCGTTGCCATCCCTAATTACATTGAAAATAAGCACGAAACATATCAAACAATTCTACAAGTGTAAAATTAATATTTTCTTTCCAAATAAAACCCCAGGAATATCTCATACATTAAAAATAGCTGCAATCTAAATATGAATGACGTGTAGGTATCTACATAATATTACGTTCGATTCTAAGATTAAACTACCTGACAAATGGCGCTGAACGACTGTTTACAAACAAGTTAATATTTACCAAGAATAATTGAACTGCGATCAGATGTCTACCATGTAATCCGGATGTCACCAGTCCTCGTAATGGCTCAGGCAGCACCGTCTGCAATCGAACACCAGGCTCAGCTGGTCTCAGGGAGGGTTGGTTCGGACTATCTTTTCCCAATATCAAGTTCCGTAATGTTGTAACTAAATAAGGAATTGAATCAAAATAAGTAATAGTCTAAGTCGGGGTTGGACGCCACCAAGTTTACTTTTGTTGGCAAACCCTATCGATGTTAAACGGACACAGAAAAAAAACTTGGAAATAAAAAGAAACTAAGTTCAAATTCTAATGTCGAAATACGTAAACAATTACCTGTCGAAGACTACGCTATCTGCTTGATCACCATTCAACATTTACATACTCACATACACCCTAAATAATATCAAGCATTTGAGGCCAATACTTTATTTTGAATAGTAAAATATAGCAAGCTCCTTTAGCCTATTAAGTAGTTTCCCTGGATAGAAAGTAGCCAGCTACCCCGTAGCGAAATTTCGAAATGACCCGGTCTACTGACTGACTAGACACACCCCCTAGTCAACCTTGACAGTTTGATGTAAAATATTTGAAGGCATCAAATGAAAGGCTATAAAATTTTGTAAGTTCTAGTGTCAAATAAAAGGTTATAAAATTTTGAAAATTCACTTCTTCGAAACGCTTTGCTGCAACCTGCAACCTAGACCGTGATAGAAATGCCGAATTTATCACATAGACTATACTAAGTTAATTTAACTCGGTTAATATAGCCTTTCCAAAAACCCAAGTTGCAAGTTTCAACAAGAGAACGTATTCCTCAAAAAGGAAACAATGTTATGTTCGATTGTCAAAGCCAAAATTGAAGTAAAAGGTAATAAAATTGATTAACTTCCTCGGATATAAAATGTACTAGAGATAGTCCATAAATCTAGCACACGTAAGAAGTAAGTAATGTTTCTAAGCTAGCGTAGTAACACTTCACAAATAGGGTATTTAAATATGTATACTTCAGTAGATTATGCTTTATGCTATTACTTACTAAAGAAATTAATCAACCGTTTTCGAAAAATGATCGAGTACTAGATTCTGTGTAAAATTTAAAAGTCTATGCAAAGTATTAAATATTCCTGGCACAATAGTACTGGCCAAGTGTAGTAATATAAATATAAAATTAGACTTATCTCGAGCAACAGCGTCAGGCTCCCGAGGTTATCCGAGAATTAGCCATCATTCTTCTCTTTATGTCAAAACAGTGCTGATTAACCAGATTCCGGGTAAAATTGGCTCTTCCTGATCTACAGGGAAACAGTCATAGAAACCCGCAACAAAGCGCTACCGGAACTCCACCGTAGAACACAGCTACTAAAACCATTTCCAAAAACTAGCTCCAAAAACCAGCTTAAAAAAAACCATCTCCAAAAACTCTAAAAGCGTAAATTAAACCATAACAACAACATAACACGAAATTTACAAAAATGCCAAAC
>JAEQML010059505.1:0-28542 GCA_016904865.1 Pissodes strobi | reverse complement strand
CATACTCTGGGAAGGATAATACTAATTAAAAATACTAATATCCAAATGAAACCATCAGTTAAAGCAACATAATTGACGTCACTTTAAATTACCCATACATCAGCAAATCCTGGAACAAGGTCAAAGCCACCAAAACAGCTGGGAAATTCAAACAATTATCTACCATAAGGACAAAGGCATGGGGTCATGTCACATATTACAGAATAAAATATTAAGGAGAATCCAAGAGCGAACGTAATGCTGACGACAGTAAGCGGGTTACAGTATCAAATTCAATTGTTTATATATTTATATATTTTAGACAATTCTAACACAACCCTACAGACAGCAGCATCAATCTCGCAAAAGGCACCTATTATTAATGATAAGTAAAACATAATTATCGATATAGTTATAAATACCTAGCGAATACCACTTTTGTGAGGTAATTTACACCAAAAAAACAAGCATTAACCTTCTTAGAAGATGTGCATACTCTGGGAAGGATAATACTAATTAAAAATACTAATATCCAAATAAAACTATCAGTTAAAGCAACATAATTGACGTTACTGTAAATTACCCATACATCAGCAAGTCCAGGAACAAGGTCAAAGCCACCAAAACAGCTGGGAAATTCAAACAACTATCTACCATAAGGACAAAGGCATGGGGTCATGTCACATATTACAGAAGTAAATATTAAGAATCCAAGAGCGAACGTAATGCTGACGACAAGAAACGTTATTATTATTATTAGAATTGACCATCAAAATTATTTTTCATTTGCTGTAAGCACCAATATATATGTTTAATATTTACAACGATGTTCCATTTTGGTTTTACGTACACTGTGGACCAACTAAAATATAACATAATATTTGCGTATGTTTAACGCACCATATAATTATTTAGTATACGTATGCGGTATGATTTTAAATACGAATTATAGTTTTCATTAACGGGTGATAAAAAGTTAAAATGACAAATAATCAAAGAGAAATTTTTTAAGGAATGAAACCTATACACATACTTATATTAAAAGAGGAAAAGAAGAAAAATGTCAATGTTTTGCACTCATGTCTTATTTATATTTGTTACATGTACATGGAGCAGTCACTATTCAATGTAGATGGAGTCCTGATATATACACAGCAGCCAAAAGGAGACCGACAACGATTCTGAATTGAGCAAGGACGTAGATCGAGACCCTTTGGCTGGGCTCCAGGACCGAACTAAGCATATGCCAAGAAGTTTAAAGTGCTCGAATAAAACTTAAATTTAAGTAGGTACGGAACAATATGACTATTCGAACATTGGGGACCACTCGTTATTATTTAAGAGGGTTCCACTCCTTTAAACATACTCATCAAAAATTAGTTTTTGATCGTATCTACGATAACAGAGTTTTTAATTATTTTGTTTGGCAATCACTAACGAATCTTTATTTATTAGGGAGATTCTTTTCTTTTTGCTTTTTAATCGTAAGGGATTTAGTAACAACAATTAATTTTTTTAAAACACAATTGCCGACTTTTTGGGAGACGTCCTGAATTGACAATGAGTATGAGAAAAAAAAATAAGTAAATAATAATAATAATAATAAAGTACATGCTACCAATGTATAAAAAGATGTTTTGCATTGGGAACCAATGCTAGACAGAGAGGGGCATGTGTAAACTAGAAATCGTATTCACTAAAAAAAGAACACTCAGTCTAAAGTTTGAACTTGATACTTGACATTGAATAAAAAAATATTATAATTATTATCTAAACATGTTTTAAAAACAATCAGTAAACTTTCAATAAAGTTTAGTATAAAAGAACATGCAAATCGAGTAAAAACTTATCTGGTTAAGTAGTACCTTTTAATTAAGGCAAACACTTCTCTGGTACAAGTTCAAACCCTCCGAACTTGATCATCTGGTTGAGTAGTACCTTTTAATTAAGGCAAACGCCTACCAGTATAAATTAAACGAATTAACCCTTAAAATCAAACGTAAACTAAAAGTACTTTCAAGGGAACCTCAAATTGTTTCAAGGGAACCAAATAGGTCGAGTCCGGTCAGTCCTCATCGAATGGTCATGCGTTTAACGCTATTCTGGTAAATTGTATTCAAACATAGTTATGATTCTAAGTGCATACCTTCCTGTATATGAAACCTGGAGACCAATATACGTACAGTTTGTTTCGAAGTAAGCGAGTCATTATTCCGTCCGAGTTGCGCCGCCTAAGAGCAAAGGGGACGCCGCCAATAATTATACTCAGCAACACGCATCTGGGAAGCGCCCTAATTCCCCTTTGTCAATATATGAACAAATAGCGACACAGCGGTCAAAACCGACCAAATAAAATGCCCAAGTTACCAAATTAACCACTTATCACCTTCAAACTAGCCAACCACGGTATGCTTAAGTTTATTTGAAGTTGAAAAGATAAACCTGAAATCAATGAATTATCATACACTTATCTTAATAAGAATTGGCGCTTAATATAACCCAAAAGGAGACATAAAAAAAATAGAAATCTAAGCCTTAAATCTTGTCTTTTTGCAGGTACTGATGAAATAATTATAATTCAAATTTTTCTACCTGCGACTTGTTGAATTGACAGCTTAGGGTAGGTCTTAGAAGAGCAGGAAGGCGATCTATCTAGGAAATAGCTATGTTTAAAGTGACAAAAAAATCAGTTTAGTCCTTTGAATTCGGCTGTGATACGTATGGCAAATAATCTAATTAATTTAAAATCTCAAATATTTAGTCAGTTGCGGTACGCAATGTAAACTTTCTGGTATGACAAATAAGGGCTTAATTGAAATCTTAAATGTAAAGTACCTGTTATGACAAATAAATAGTTTAATCACCTAATTCAAATCTAAAACATCTAACCAGTTGCGATACGCAAAGTAAGGGATCTCCTATGACAAATAAGAACTACCAATTAATTCAAAATAAAAATACGTGTTCACGTTCCGTTTAATTTCCGAAGGCAAATATAATATATATATCGAATAGCGACCCTGCGGTCAAAACCGGCCACATAAAATGCCAGCTTAAATGCAGCCAGACAACAAAAATGGACAGAAACTGAAGAAAGCCTGAACTTCCAAACGTCCAGTAGACAAGCATGGACACTGCTTAGGAAACTAGGTAGTGGAGCCCCTATACAGAGACAAGAGATCAATGTCACTCCTAATGCCGTAGCTGCATGTTAATAAACAACTTCAAATTACCCAAATCAAATTTATTTCAAGTTGAAAAGATAAACGTGAAATCACTGACTGAGGGTCGTTATCTTAATAAGAATCTAACTTTATTTAATAAATATTAGCTTGAATGGTTCAGGCGATTTGCCCTTAATATAACCAGCAAAGAGAAACGGAGAAAATAGAAAGTTAAGCCTTAATGAAATAATTATAATTCAAATTTTTTACCTGTGACTCGTTGAATTTATAGCTTGGTTAGGGTAGGTCTTGGAACAGCAGGAAGGCTGTCTATGTAGCGAACTTACCTACTACACCAGTCAATAAAGATTCAAGAAGCTTCTAATAATGAAATAAAGACGGAATTATATATTATGATGGTGAATACAACCATCTCAACTTACGCGCATTATCCCACGTAAAGCGCAGTCGAAGCTTCTTTACATGCAGGAATAGTAATGAGAAAAGGTAAGATATAATATTCAATAATTGCCATGTTGGAAGTTTATATTCTCCCCCCAACATATAAGCCATAAATAAACCAATATTTTATAGAAAACCCAAGAGGTTAAGCTATTAAACCCAAAGTAGTCCAAGTTACACCAAAGTAATTCGATAATATAGTAAAATGTTATGGTATGGTATGGTATGGTATGGTAGGTAGAGGACTCGTTTGGCAAGATTTGCCCTTCAACACGTCGACCATAATTGATCTTTCGTATATACCCTTCTATTTTTTTCCATGAAAATCCCTATGTCCTTCGAGAATCTCAGAATATTTCGTGGGTTGAGCATTTGTAGATCCCCCGGTGCCATAAGGGCATTTTCGAGATGCCTCAACCTTTGGCAAGTCAGTGCCTGACATTCGCAGAGTAAGTGCTCTACATTGTTCGTCAGTGGTTTTCCCCATTTTCTTGAGGTGGTACCTCCAGGGGCCATGTCCAGTGAGAAGGTCTACGACCAGTTTTATATCTTTTTTTTTGCAGCTTGAGCTCTTTCGGTAGTTAGGCGAGTGAGAGATGAGTCTCTTGGCCTGTCTCTTCCCAGGTGCATTGGCCCAATGTGTCTCTTTCCGCCTTTTTCCCTATTTCTGAGTTTATTCATTACGTGTCCTCTAGTAATGCCACAGAATGGTCCAGGCCCGCAAAAGGCAGTCTGTGCACCATTCCGTGCGATCTGGCCAGCCACTTCGTTGCCTTCCACTCTCGTCCCTGGTACCCACATTAAGGTGAGTCCGTTTCTGTTTGCCAGTTGATCTGCAGCCATCCCATGCCGGGAGTTGATTCTGCTAGATACTAGGGTTTTTAAGGCTGCTTGACTATCTGATAGGATATAGATCTTGCACCTCTTAGGCCTTTTTGGCACATTCAGAGATAGCTATATTAATAACATTTACTTCTGCTTGAAAGATTGTGGGAGTGTTTCATAAAGGTGCAGAGATTCGACACCTTGGTCCGTAAACTCCGGATCCCACTCCTTCTTTCATATTTGATCCATCTGTGTACCAGACAAGTGATTCCCTCTCTAGCACAGTCGCTCCCCTATAGTATTGCGGCCTTCAATTACCACTTCAAAGGAGCGATCAAAATGGAGTTTTGTTTCCATTGTATCGTTTGGTTTGGTCATCGTCTCTATCTGGATGTTCTTCAGAATTTTAAGGTCCCAGTCAGGTTTCCTGACTTCAGTTTTTGTGTCTGAGTGACTCTATAGGCTCTGGTGCAGGTCTCCTTTTCTATGCATAAGGTCACCTAGGGTTTCCAGAGCTGCTGTGGGGCATGGTTTTATAGCCACTGTTATACCCAGATAGGCAAGCCTTTGTACTCTTGTTAGCTTTCGTTGTGTTGTTATTTACTTTGCTTTTACCCAGCACACCAAGCAGGCGTAGGATATCATAGGCTTAACAACAGTGTTATAGGACCATGATGGAGGGTTTTAGCCCTATGTTTTACCAAAGAGTCGTCGACAGGCCCAAAGCGCTGCCGTTGCTTTTTTGATAGTTCTTTCCAGGTGTGGGTTCCAGGTTAGTTTCTGGCCAAGAACGATACCAAGATACTAACCTTTTGAAAGCTCTACCATTGTCCCTCCAATGTGGGTGCCTTAAGGTTCAGCTTTCTTCTTTTTGTTGAATGGGATAACTACGGTTTTGCTTGGGTTGACATTTAGTCTTTCGTATGTACACCATGTGCTGACAAAGTTGAGAGCACTTGAGTTCCTCTTGTGATCGTCACCCTGTCCTTGGTATGAACGCCACCTTAACTTTCCTCCAGTTTTTGGGAATGAAGCCCAATGCAAAGCTGGCTGTGAAGATTGATTGAATGTGTTGTAGTAGGTGCTCTATACCTTGTTGTAACAAGGCTGGAATGATGCCATCTACTCCCGGGGATTTATAGGGTTTAAAACTATGTTTCGCACATCTGATTGTGTTTTTTTGTAAAGATTTTGTTAGCTAGACGTTCTACCCTTTTTGTAGGCCGATGAGCGATTTCAATGGGCTCGTCTGCTTGTGCCAGTTCTTCTTTAGGAATTATGCTTGATCCGAGAAAGTGTGTTTCTAGAACAATCCTTAGACTTTCTTCAGGTGTCTCAACATAGGTGTCTTGGGCTCTATTCTTTAGGAGGCAGATTTCGTTTGAGTGCTCCTTGGATAGCACTTTTTGTAGTCGAATGAACGGTGCTAATTTATCATTTATCTATCTCTTCACAAAAGGACCTAAAAGTTCTTCTTTTGGATTTCCGAAGCTCTTTGTTATACTCGGATAGGGTTTTTTGATAGTTATCCCAATTTCCCAGACGTCTGGCTTCATTGAAGGCTTTTCTCGACTGAGTCTTTAGCCTGTGTAGTGTCCTGTTCCACCATGGCACATCTCTTTGGGTTACCAGCTGTTTCACAGGGCAGTTTTTTCGTAAGAGGCTATTATAGCACATTCTAGTAGTATCGTGGCTACATCAAGTTCCTCAGTAGTTAAAGCGGATAGCGGTTCGACCTCAAGCTCCGACTTTAGATGCTTTTTGAAGGTAATCCAATCGGTTAGTGTGGGCACCACTCGGTTGCTAACCATTTTAGTATTTTCAACGGATAAGTCGAAGCGAAAGTCCATGTGATCGGACATGGAGTGAGTGTCCGAGACATGCCAGTTGGTTATGTAGTTTGTTATAAATGGGGTAGATAGCGTTATATCTTTCTTTTCTTACCGCATTTATAAAGGTGGGTTTAATACCTTTACTAATAATGTCTAAATTTTTAGAAGACAAATGTTCTAAAAGATGCTCACCTTTCTTTTTGATGTTTGTGCTGCCCCATATAATGTGTTGTGCATTCGCGTCGCAGCCCAAAATTAGTTGTCTGTTCTGCTGCACCATGTAACCAGATTCTGGACTAGTTGGGGAGAAGGTTCTTCTTATTCCCGTGGGAAGTACGGTGAGGCCAATACCACTTGCCTTTTGTCAAAGTCAGTGGGTACCTCTACCATTGCTTCAAGTAAGTCTGAAAATATACTCTAAAATCGGAACAAATTTAATGTGTTTACTAAAGAGTAAAGCAACACGCGATGTGTCATGGTGTTTATAGTACACCAATTTACATATTGGATGGTCTAATTTGGCCTCTATTTATCCATGGCTCTTGTCCAATGTCTGTTTTGTTCCAGGTGAAGCAACGACTAAGCACGCTGGAAGCTGCTTTTGAGTATTGCAGGTTTACCTAGAGACATCTTAGATGTCGGTGGGTGGTATTGTTTTTGCTGGTAGCCATTTCTACGTATTTATTTACACCACAGTCCTAGGACTCTTCCTCCTTTGGACTTTTTGCCTTGGCCACAGCTTCAGACTCGGTTTTAGAATCTGACGGGTTTCCTGGCACCTGGGGATATTGCTGTCCTCTAGGATCTCCGACCTGAGATGTCGTACTGCTCTCTGAGCCGCCAACATCTTTTGAGGCTTTTTGTCTCGGCCTAAGTTGGCTGTGCCAAATCTAAAGCTGAGTTTATAGCTTTTTGAGTTCTGTAGCGAATCTTTGGTCTACAGAAAGTGTCATTTCTACCGTTGGTCCAACCGGATTTCCCCTCAGAAACCTCCGGCACGAGACATCAAGGCCATTTTAAACCGCTAGTAACGTCAAGATTTTTTCGTTGTTATACTCTTGACATATACAACTAGGATCTCAGTGTGAGGCATATCTGCCTTTTCCACAACCTTTACTGTTACTGCTATGCTAATTGTAGCCATCCAGGTCTGTAGTGTGAACTGCGGAAGCTGGGTCTTAACTCTGCGCTTCTGCCCAGTTTGACGATTTCGTTCATGATGGATTCCTATATAGCTCCAAGTTGTTCCTCTGACAGGATCTTCTCTGGAAAATTTGAGTAGGCGATGCTCTAATGCCTCCAGCCGCCTTGCTTTATGTGGGTCTAGAGGGGCTAAGTTTTATAGTCGTTGTAGTATTCGACTTTCTAAGCCCCTTAAGATTTTTTAAGACCTTACCCTGTATTTTCTTCTGAGCGGACTCTTTTTGATCCTTTTCCAGAAGGTTTTTCTCTTTGGTCTTTGAACTCGATGGATTTTAGAGCTTTTAGTAGTAAAACGTTCACATAAACAAATGAATATCTATCTATTTGTGAATCCGATCAACAAAATTCATCTGAGAACAAAATCCATCTCAGAGATAATACGGAAATGTATTCAAATTAGAAATTGTCACAGTCACACAAGGTATTTATTTCGCAACATATTTCCTTTGCCATGGTTGAGGCTCGATCTTAAATATATTTTCAATTTAAGTTGTATTAAGCCACTTATTTGTGTTATTTATTTAATATTCTGTTTTATTTAAGAGTAATATATTACTGTAACTTTCCATCTCTCTGTCAGGAAGGCACCAAAAATTACAGCTTATTTCCAGAGCAAGGCAGAAAGTAAAAGCAGAGAGAACATTGCAGCAATTCTATAATAATTGTGCTCTATAATGTGATTTTCAGACTGTTATATCTATACTATTTGAAATCTGATAAACTGATTAACATCTTATAAAAGTTTCATACTTAGCTTACTTTATTTATTGGGTATAAAGCATTAATTTGTGAACTGGCTTTCCTAATAGATTCATTGGTATTCGATGCCTAGTTTAGTTTAGTTTCTATCAAAGATTAGGCCCACAGTATTTAGCATCGGTCTCAACTGAATTGGAGCATTGTTAAGCTCAGAGTTGCATCGGGTTTTGTTCAGTGATATTTGGTATCGCCTTAATTTTTTTGTACTAAATATTATTTACCTTTGATGCCACTTGAATTTTATACGAATGCATAGGGTTAGAAATTCTCCGGTTTTGGCCCCAGGGTACAAATTGATACAAGCGCCAATCAAGAGTCGCGTCGTTTACAATACTAGAAGAGACTTGTGGTTTCGGGATCGAATATGCCAAACTATTGGGTTAGCAGACAATAAAAGGTTTATACTATCTATCTACTAAATCTAATTTAAACGAAAACCTTATTTGTCCTACTCTATTCTATCTTTTTTATTCATTCAATGGCTTCAAATGGCATCGAAGGCAAATATTTGATACAACAAAATAAATCCGCCACCGCAATATAGAACATATCTGTAACAAATCCTCTGATTTTCTTTGGGTTAGTTTTTGTAAGCCCAATTTTCCAAAGTTTCATTCACTTTGAGCAGGAACAGCTAACTGCAACCCAAATGTTAACAATATTGCTAAAATGCTTTGTCAAAATAAAGAAAAAAATGGTAAAAAATAGTTGTATGCATGTCCCTCCGCTCGCGTGCACTGCTGCATTTCCACTATTAATACAATTACCGTTATTTGTTATAGGTAAATTTACTTTAGTATTATTAATATTTTGAATAATTTGTGAACGTTCATTGACACTTGGTACTGAATCATTGGTATGTAAGTCTTCTGCCAGACCATCTTGACGTGCGAAAGAAGTGGAGGGTATACCTAAATTTTCATTGGATAAGATAGGTTTTTGTACTAGTTTGGCTATTCCCATCTTGTCCGGTATCGATTCCTCAATATATCCTTCAACGACTGTCGCCAACTTCCATCCACCGTACCTTTTTAGGCTTAGTAGGTCTACTACGTTTGCTGCTAGACATTTGTTGTCACATTTTTACTTGCAGAATTATTGGACTCTTTCTATACATAATGGACGGTAAATATACCCGACCACAGATTTTGTCCTAGTGAAAATTCCCATTGGATATTAGTACATCAAACCCAGAAACCACCAACTTGAATCAAGTATTTCCAAATCCCTGGCGCTGGATAGAAAGAAATGAACCTGTGTAATGGTCCCCAAGATCGTTAGATCCAAGTCCATCGGATTTCATTGTTTAAGGACATTCGAAAACAGTCGTGTAAATGAATAAACCAACGATTTAAGAAGACCTGAGAAATAGAACAAGTTTTGCGGTGAGGAATATAAAGTAAGAATGGTTTTAAATTCAATGAGAAAATTTTAAGATAGGTTGAACCTATGTCAAGCTGCGCAGGGCTGACAATTTGAATATTTACTTTTATTTAGCTTCATTTTAAATTAGTCCTTGATCTGTATCAGCTAGATTGAAATCATTACCCCACAAAAAATCCGAATAAATAAATAAGTGCAATAAAAACTGATATCTTTTTATCCTATTATACAGCAATGTACCTATCTGAAAAATCATAAATATGGCAACACTAAATTTCAATAAAATTTGTCAAACGGTTGCTTACATACGACTAACCTTGTGAATAGGTCCAGTTAATGATTTTCAAATTCATTGTGCATAAGAAAATTAGCCATAACTTTCCAAAATTCGTTACATAATATTTAATAAGGTTATATTTGTACTTTTTACGTTACAGCTTTTCTCTGCTATTCTGCGCTTAAGTAAATATCAGTGCACGTGGCTATTAGTAAAACAGTGGCCAAATAAATAGATTTAACACTTAACAGATAATGTGATTGTTAGTTTAGTTGATATTTCAATTATCGTTCCTATTGCAAAATTTTAATAGATTAACAGAGTGCTGATTATGATAAATGGTGGGTTCACAAAAAAAAATAGAGACTTTGTAATTTTAAAACCTACAAACAATTATTCTTTTGATGAAATATTGATATACCTTGCAATTAATTTAGAATATCACATATAGAAATATTTCATAAAAATAGATTTTCAAGAGAAAGAGAGTTTATAAACAGCCTCGAGGGATTATTTGAAAAAAAAGGCCCCACTCGACGTTCAACGCAAACACTCTAAATTTTGTATTAGGAATGGATCATTCTCTGAGAGATGCTGGCACGAAAACGTTTAAAAAAATTCACAGCCCTTTACAAAGATGCATCCGGGGGAGACATTGAAAATTCCGAAGCAGAATACAACGCTTATTAAATTTGAGATCTAAGAAAATTCATAATTGTGTTGAAAGTAATAGTTGCATATTACTTCAAGTGGCGTTCTTTTTTACAATTTATAACTTTAAGTGTGGTTGTAAAAAGCAAAATAACATTTGCATTCGATTCGTCTCTTAGTCCCCGATCGAACGATATGCAACACGACTAGTCTGTCGTGAGAAAATAAAAGTCACCCTCACCCACCCCTAACACAATTTAATATAAAACATTACTTTTAGCAGATCATATAAATTTAGTTTACCAAAATACACCACATAAATGCATATTACCTCAAGAGTCGTTCGTTTTTACAGTTTATAACATTAGGGGTAGTTGTCAAAACCAAAAAAAAAATTGCATTCGACTCGTCTCAATCCCCGATGTAACGCGGTTAGTTTCACCTAGTATAAACTTATTTTAACCATTTGAGTGTGATCCGATAAGTTATACTCAATTTTAATAGATTTGCTTAGTTCTGATCGGTCGTTTCATCAACTTTTGGTTAGTGTCATTTAGTCTCAACTTATTTTACTTGTTTGAGCCAATTGTGATACGCTATAATCAATCTTAACAGATTTGGTTAGGTGTGGTTAGTCCTCCAATCAACTTTCGGTTAGTTTCACTTAGTCTCATCTTATTTTAGTCATTCGGACCGCGACCGGTTTTAATACGTTATAATCAATTTTAATGGATTTGATTAGTTTTCGTTAGTCGTTCAATCAACTTTAGATTAGTTTGACTTAGTCTCAAATTATTTTAATCATTTAAATCGGTTCCGATGCGTTATAATCAATTTCCAAGGATTTAATAGTCGACTAATCAACTTTCGGTTCGTTTCACCTAGTATCAACTTCTATTAGTTATATGGACTGGTAACGATACGTTATAATCAAATTCAATAGATTTAGGTAGTTCTGGTTAGTCGTCGAATCAACTTTCTGTTAGTTTAAATTATTCCCAACCTAATTTAGTCATTTGAGTCGGCTCTGATACGTGATAATCAATTTTAGTAGATTTGGTTAGTTCCGGTTAGTCGTGTAATCAACTTTCGGTTAGTTTAACTTAGTGTCAACTTATTTTACTAATTTGAGCCGGTTCCGAAATGTTATAACCAATCTTAATAGATTTGGTTAGTTTTGGTTAGTCGTCCAATGAACTTTCGGTTAGTTTCACTTAGTCTCACCTTATCTTAGCCATTTTGACCGGATCCATTACGTAATAATCAATTTTAATGGGATTGTTTAGGTTTCATTAGTGGTTCAATCAACTTTCGATTAGCTTCACTTTGGCTCAAATTATTTTAATAATGTCAGTCTGTTCCAACACGTTATAATTAATTTTCTAAGATTTGCTTGGTTTTGGTTAGTCGTCTAGTCAACCTTCGGTTCGTTTCATCTAGTGTTAACTTATTTTAGTCATTTGAACTGGTTACGATACGTTATATTCAATTTCAATAGATTTAGTTAGTTTTTGTTGGGCGACGAATCGACTTTCGGTTACTTTCACTTAGTCTCAACTTACTTTACTAATATGAAAAAAAAAATCACAGTCGTTCACAAAGATGTAACCGGGGGAGACATTGAAAATGCCGAAGCAGAATGCAAGCTAGGAAATTTAAGATCTGAGAAAACTCATAATTGTGTGGAAATATACAGGGTGTTTCAAAAAACATGCGCCAACGCTCGGCCAGAGGTTCATCATCCAAAAATAAGAAAAAAAGTTGATATAAATGTAGGTCCGGAAATGCTTAGTTTTCAAGAACATTAAAAAAAAAATCGGCTATTTTAAAATATCTTAAATATCCTTTATCCGATTTTGTTGAAATTTGGCATCGTTATTTACAGTGATAAGGGGCTAATTTTTCTTTAACTAGATTAAAAGTATCAAGTCCAGTGGCGTCCCCGAAGGCACCTTGTCGAATAATTTTGTCGAAGAAAATGTACGCCACTGACTTTTTTGCAATTTTTATATTTTTTTTATGATTAAGCCACTAAAAATAATTTGTTTTTGTCTCTTGAGTTGTTTTCATATCTTACCTCGTTTTCGAAAGAAAAAATAAAAAGCATATTATTGCATGTCCCTGGACAACAAAAACATGCACCAACCAACGCTCGGCGAGAGATTGACCATCCAAAAATACCAGAAAAAGTTCTAATAAACATTGGTTCACAAACGCTTAGTTTTTGAAATACAGGGTGCTAAAAAAAATCCTAAAAATCTAAAACGTTTTAGAGATATTTGATTGAAACTTTGGTAAAATTATGTGATGCGTAGATGGTAAATTTTCACCAAACTAAAATACATTTATTTTCCAACAGAAGCTTACATTTGGGTGTACCTATTAATATAATTGTAAACAAATGTGTGACCCGGTGTTTAGTTCCGGGTCACAATTTTTTTACAATTATATTAATAGGTATACCCAAATGTACGCTATGCGTCACATAATTTTACCAAGGTTTCAACCAAATATCTCTAAAACGTTTTAGATTTTTAGGATTTTTCTTATCACCCTTGTATTTCAAAAACTAAGCGTTTGTGAACCAATGTTTATTAGAACTTTTTCTAGTATTTTTGGATGGCCAATCTCACGTCGAGCGTTGGTTGGTGCATGTTTTTGTTCAGTCCAGGGACATGCAATAATATGCTTTTTATTTGTTCTTTCGAAAGCGAGGTAAGATATGAAAACAACTCAAGAGACAAAAAAAAATATTTTTAGTGGCTTAATCATAAAAAAATATAAAAATTGCAAAAAAGTCAGTGGCGTACATTTTTTTCGACAAAAATATTCGACAAGGTGCCTTCGGAGACGCCACTGGACTTGATAATTTTAATCTAGTTATAGAAAAATTAGCCCCTTATCACTGGAAATAACGCTGCCAAATTTCAACGAAATCGGAAAAAGGATATTTAATATATTTTAAAACAGCCGATTTTTTTTTAAATGTTCAACACCCTGTATCTTGAAACCTATGCATTTCCGGACCTACGTTTACATCAACTTTTTTTCTTATTTTTGGATGATGAATCTCCGGCCGAGCGTTGGCGCATGTTTTTTGAAACACCCTGTATAGTTGATAGAAGTTGGGGTAAGATCAGGTTAGATTACTTATGTTTAGTTTACCAAAATATACAAAATAAATGTATATTACTGCAAGTCTCGTTCTTTTTCACACAATTTAAAACGTTTTAAGTATGGTTGTAAAAAGCAAAAAACCATTTGCATTCGATTCGTCTCAATTCCTGGATCTAACAATATGAAACACGACTAGGCTGTAGTGAGAAACTAAATGTCACCCTCACACACTCTTCACAATCTAACGTATGTCACAACAATTTAGGGGCCTAAAAATAGGTTGTAATGATAATATATCGAGATGGCTTTGGAAACAAAAAATTGTTTATTTCCTTGACATTAGTTCGACATGTCCTTTTTTTAAATCAGTTGCATTAAAATGTCTAATAAATTAGAATTACGAAAAAGTATTTATAATTTGGTTGGACGAATCCCTAAGGCTGAAATAGTTCGCATTTTTCAAAACCAAAATATTTCACGCAGAAGTATTTACCGTACTATAGCCAAATGTGAAGATGGAATTCCCTGTTTAAATCTTCCAAAAAGTGGAAGACCAAGAAGTTTTACGCGAGAAGTTTTACGCGAGAAAGAGCGGAAAGGTTGGTAAGAAGAGCAAAAGACAGAGTCGGGGTTTCTACAAGAAAATTAGCGCGCCAATTCCGTTCCTCAAAGAGTACAGTATCGCGGGAATTGGCAAGAAACGGTCAAAAATATCGAAAAAGACGAAAGTGTCCTAAATATACCGTAAATTAATTAGCAGGGATACCAAGATGTTGTCGTCAACTTAGGCGGATACATTTTTCAAATGAGAAAGTCATTATTCTGGACGATAAAAAATACTTTCCACTTGCCAACTCGGAAATCAAAGGAAACGATGATTTTAATACGGACAATATAGAAGAGTGTCCAAACAATGTTAAATATAAGGAAAAAGCAAAATTTGCTGATAAAGTTTTGGTGTGGTGTGCGATTTCGATTAGAGGGATATCCAGACCTTATGCGGGTCTAGTTAGGGGGGAAGCTATAGATGCGGAAAGGTATATTAACAACTGCCTCAATAAATTAGTTGATTTTGTACACCAACATCACGATGTAGATGATATTATGTTTTGGCCCGACTTAGCAAGCTGCCATTATGCAAGAGCAACTCAAAATTACCTTCATCAAAATAACATACCTTTCGCAGCAAGACAAGATAACCCCCCTAATTTACCTCAGGCCCGCCCAATTGAAGATTTTTTGGGCATTGTAATCCCGCAAAGTGTATGATGGAGGGTGGCAAGTCGAAAATGATAGGCGAAATAGATGTTCAAATTGTTCAGAACCTAATGCGTGATGCTCGCAGAAAATTGCGCCTAATTGAGCAGCACGGGTCCTTTCATTTAATTTAAGTTAATAATTTTGTTAGTTACTAAGCCGTTAATTATAGCAAATAATAAGAGTTTAAATAAAGTTACGTATTACAAAAATATTTGGTTAAATATTTTGTGCCAAAACTTTCGGGACATACGGTAATGTAAAAAATTACTTTTAGCAGATTACGCAAGTTTAGATTGCCACAATGTACCACATAAATGCATATTACTTCAAATTTCGTTCGTTTTTACTATTTATAACATTAGTCGTGGTTGTAAAGACTGCATTCGATTCATCTCTCAATCCCCGATCTTACGCGGTTAGTTTCATTTAGTATCAACTTATTTTAGTCATTTGAGTCGGTTCCAATACGTTATAATCGATTTTAATAGATTTGGTTAGTTTTGGTTAGCCGTCTAATCAATTTTCGGTTAGTTTCCCTAAGTCGCAAGTTTTTTAACTTATTTGAGCCGGTGCCGTTACGTCATAAATAATTTTAATAGATTTGATTACTTTTGGTTAGTCGTCCAATCAACTTTCTGATAGTTTCCCTTAGCCTTAACTTATTTTACTGTTTTAAACCAATTCCGATACGTGATAATCAATTTTAATGGATTTGGTTAATTTTGGTTAGTCGTCAATCATCTTCCGGTTAGTTTCACTTTGTCTCAAATTATTTTACTTCTTTGAGTCGGTTCCGATATGCTGTAATCAATTTCAATAGATTTGGTTAGTCGTTCAACCAACTTTTGGTTAGTTTCCCTTAGTCTCAACTTATGTTACTTATTTAAGATGGTTCCGATACACTATAATCAATTTTAATATATTTGTTTAGATTTGGTTAATCGTCCAAACACTTTTCGGTTAGCTCCACTTAGTCTCAACTTATTTTAGTCATATTAACCGGTTTCGACGGAATAATTAATTTTAATAGATTTGATTAATTTTGGTTAGTCGTCCAATCAAGTTTCGATTAGTTTTACTCAATCTCAACTTACTTTATAGTCACTTGACCGTTTCCAATACGTTATACACAATTTTAATAGATTGGGTTAGTTTTGGTTAGTCGTTAGTTCAAATTTCGGTTAGTTTTACTTAATATCAACTTATTTTAGTTATTTGAATCGTTATGATAAATTAGAATCAATTTTAATAGCTTTGGTTATTGTTGGTTAATCGTCGAATAAGCTTTCGATTAGTTTCCCTTAGTCTCAACTTATTTTACTTATTTGAGCCGGCTCCGATACGTTATAATCCATTTTAATAGATTTGGTTAGTTTTGGTTAGTCTGCTAAGCAACTTTTGGTTTGATTCACCTAATATCAACTTACTTTTGTCATTTGAACCGGTTACGATACGATATAATCAATTTTAATAGATTTGGTTAGTCTTGGTTAATCGTCCAATCAACTTTCGGGTAGTTTCACTTAGCCTCAATTTATTTTAGTCACTTGAGTCAGTTCGGACACGTTATAATTAAGTTTAATAAATTTGGTTACTTTTGGTCAGTCGTCTAATCAACTTTCGGTTAGTTTTACTTAGTCTCTACTTATTTTAGTTATTTCAGTCGGTTTAGGTACGTTGTAATCAATTTTAATAAATTTGGTTAGTTTGGGTTAGCCGTCTACTCAACTTTTGCTTAGCTTCACTTACCCTCAACTTATTTTAGTGATTTGAGTCGGTTCCGACACGTTATAATTAAGTTTAATAAATTTGGTTACTTTTTTTCAGTCGGTTTAGATACGTTATAATCAATTTTAATAAATTTGGTCAGTTTGGGTTAGTCGTCTAATCAACTTTTGGTTAGTTTCACTTAGTCTCAACTTATTTCACTTATCTGAGCTGATTCTGATACGTTATAATCAATTTTAATAGCTTTGGTTAATTTTGGTTTGTCGTCTAATCGACATGCAGTATGCAGTTAGTTTCCCCTTCCTAGATCTGTGGTTAGTTTTACTTAGTCTTAACCTATTTTAGTAATTTAAGTCGGTTCCGATAACTTATAATCAAGTTTAATACAATTGGTTACTTTTGGTTAGTTGTCTGATCAAGTTCCGGTTAGTATCACTTAGTGTCAAGTTAGTTTACTTACTTGAGCCGGTTCCGATTCGATATAAAAAGTTTTAATAGATTTGGTTAGTTTTGGTTAGTCGTTAATCAACTTTCGGTTAGTTTCACTTAGTCTCAACTTAATTTAGTTATTCGATTCGGTTCCGATATTTTATAATCAATTTTAATAGATTTGGTTAATTCTGGTTAGTCGTCTAATCAGCATTCGGCTAGTTTCACCTGAACTTAGTTTACTAATTTGAGCTGGTTCTGATACGCTATAATCAATTTTAATAGATTTGGTTAGTCGTCTAATCAACTTTTGGTTAGTTTCACTTAGTCTCAACTTATTCTAGTCTTTTGAGTCGGTTCCGATACCTTATAGTCAACTTTAATAAATTTTGTTAGTTTTGGTTAGTCTCAAGTTATTTTACTTACTTGAGCGGGTTCCGATAGGATATAATAAGTTTTAATAGATTTGGTTAGTCGTCTAATCATCTTTCGATTAGTTTCACTTATTCTAGACTTATTTTAGTCATTTGAACTGGTTTCGATACGTTCTAATCAATTTTAATAAATTTGGTTTGTCGTCCAATTAACTTATAGTTATTTTCACTTAGCCTCAATGTATTTTCCTTATTTCAGCGGGTTCCGATACGTTACGATCAGTTATGCATTAACCGTGTTGTGACGTTCACTAAAATTTTCCGTGTCGTGATGCGACCTTGGAAACTCACTGTGAAGAAACCTAAGTATTCATCTCAACCGGCTCCGATACGTTATAGTCAAATTTAATGTGTGTGGCTACTTTTGTTGGTCGCAAAAGTTCGGTTCGTTTTGTTTAGTTTTAACTTACTTTAATTTGTGTAACCTATTTCGATACATTTTAGCCCGTGTTGGTGCCGTAGATTACTTTTCATTAGTTTTGATTAGTCATTCAATCAACTTGCCGATATGTTATAACCAATTTTAATGTTTCTGGTTAATTTTGGTTAGTCGCCAAAAGTCGGTTAATTTGGGTTATTTATAACTTACTATAATATTTTTAATCGTTCAATCAATATTCAGTGAATTTCAGTTAATTTTAATTTTAGTCATTTCAATCGGCGCCGATACGTTATAATTGAATTTATGAACAATAAACCAATATACCATAGACAGTGCTACTCAGAACTAACAAATAAAACAAATATAGAGAGACTTGAAAAAAAAGTGTTCAGTCCCTACTCAACCCAGTTAGAACTGATAGTCAGATGTGTTTTTTGTAAGAGGTAAGAAGACTAATATTACTCACGCTGACTGACGATCCCTTAGCTGCAGTTACTTATAACATGAAATACCATTTGAGTTGTTTCAGAAAACAAGAACGAGAGGTAATGAAAGGTGAATATTCTGAAACAAGTACTGACATCACTATAAATAACACTGATATAGGATATAGTTAATGCCGAATTAATAAGTTTTATCAGATCTAAATTCTAAATTATTGGAAGATGACGAAGCAAGCAATATATTAAACATGATTGACATTCAAAAAACTTATATCGAAATGCTGGAAAATGTAGACATCGAACTTGAAGCTCAACGAAACTATAAACCTTTTTAAAAAACATCTGAAGGAAAATATCCCATCTTTAGTTTTTCAAAAACCATAAAAGAAAACCGATCCTGAACAAGTTTTACTTACAAGCACTTTTAGTGACGTTGTATTAAAGGAATCGATGCTAAAAAGCAACAGACGTTGCAGACAGTAAGTGAAGCCGCCAAAATAATTCGAGATGAAATAAAAAATCCAACAATATGGAATTTTCAAGGAATTTTCGATGATTATGCAGACCCACCGATTTTGCTATACTGCATTAAATTAGTTCTAGTCGGTCAAAAAAAATTTAGGGTTTCCAAAACTGAGAGCCAGGATCAAACAAAATCTGCTTCAATAGTATGTCAACATGTATTGCAGGCATTCAGTAGCCATAAAAAGTCCAAAAATGTTTCAAATAGCACAAGCAAAAATTATAATGGAACCCAGTTAGCAGTAGGACTTGCGTTAGATGTACATACAAATTTTAGGTCAAAAAGAATGGTAGATACATTAAGATGAACGTATGCCTACCAAAATGGCTAAATAAAAACAAATTTATATGGTTTGCTATTGATAATATGGATTTCCTTGACGCCACTCCAAGTGGCATGGATACATTGCACGGAACAGTTACGGCTGTAATTCAGCAAAAATGTGAAGCCAACGATGAGGATCCTGTTTTTCCAGCGTTAGCGCTAGACAGCAAGATTGAAGCTAAAAGTCCGTTAGAAAAAAATTATTTATTTGGCTCTTTCAGTAATTTAAGTTTACCCAATCCAAAAGCAACAAAATTAGATGTTATTACTTGCGGATCTTTTACTAATTTTATGAATGATAACCTATGCTGGATAGTTGGCTCCATCTTTAGCTACATGGGTGGCTTTTAATTCCCTTAAATCGGATCGGATCGGAGGGGAGCTTCATATTGTTTTTTGGTCGCTGTCTGCTTTAGGAAAGTATATATAAGGCAGTGGTATCGACCAAGCATGGATTGAAGCAGGAATGTATACCGCATCAACCGTGAATAAAATATTGGAGGGCAAGCAATATTATCGTTGTTTGGAAGCACAGTTTTTGTATTGTGCCAATACACCAGATTTAGCAAGTCCATTATTAGAAGATCCAGATTTACTAGAGGATCGCTATGACTCAGGTAAAGTTATATTAGGTGTAATGTATAAATCACCAAATAGTAACAAATTAATATAGTTTAGGAGAAGAAGATGCAGAGGAAATTCAAATATTCTCTACCTAGGATGCTGGGTTTCTACACCGATCTCCATATATGGATAAGCACAAACCATTCTGCGTGTGTCGAAAAATCGTACCAATCATGGGGGAAAAAACCGGGTTCTGCGTCGGACAGAACTGAAAAGAGGATACTTTTACTCATGCGCACAAACACCGAGAAGCGACAGGACGAAATCAGCTGATAAAGCTTTTACAGTTCGGTAATCAAAAATATTATCATTTCTCTCACCTTGCTTGTTGCTTGCGCTTGAAATAATTAATTTTTCTGTGTTTGCCGTATTGGGTTTTCGGCGTTTCGTTTCGTTCAGTTATTGAAGTACGTACGTGCGTTTGAGTGGTTTATTTTATCGATTTAGTTGAAAATAACTAATTTACATTTGGACATCTAGTTTAGTTTATTATCATAATAGTTCTTTATAAGTGTATTTTGTTAGTGTATATGTTGGTGTAGACGTTAGACGTTAAAGACAAAAGACCTTGAACTCCCTCAATTGGCTTGACATTGAAAATGGTTTCGAGTACCAGCTTTTTCTTTTTATTTATAAGATAGAGCATGGTCTTCAACTTTCATATTTGCAGGATTTTCCAAAAATAAATAGTGAAGTTCATAATTATCATACCAGGCATCACCACAATTTTCATATAAATGTGATTACAAAAACCTCCACCCCTTTTGGCTTGTTTGATAAGGGCTTGTCATTATATAACTTGCTACCTGTTGAAGTAAGGACTGGAACTTTGAACATAACAAAAAAGTATTAAAAAAATATTTATTAAATAAATTGAACTAGAACAATAGTTATTGTGGAGAAATAGCTGTTTTAAGGTTTCTTTTCCCCATAATAGAATCTTCCTGGTTGTTTGCTAATAAAATTTGTGTACAAGTATGGTTAAATATGTTAAAATTTCTTTAACTAAATTAGAACAATGGTTGTTATGAAGGAATAGATATTTTTAAGTATTTTTTATTTCATAATAAAATCTCGCTAGATGTATCTTACAAAATTCAATATGTTAAAGTTCTTTCAAGAGCAGTTAGACATGTGTATAGTCTTAAGAATTTTGTATCTTGGTACATACTACCTACATATTTTGTATTATTGGCTTTTTCCAAATAGACTACTACTACTACCTAATGTAAGTTAATGTAAATAAAACGTTTATATCATGATGTTTTGTTTTAATAAACCTTTCTTTGCCCCAAAGTTATTTTAGCTATTCAATGCAACAAAAATTCATATTTTAAAAAACTAAAAAAAGGTGTATTTCTTGCCTACAGATTGTGGTATGTAATGTGTGAATGCAAAATACTTTGCCATTACAAATCTCTTTTAAACGTAGTACCTATTCAAGACTAACTTAAAGAGAAAGTAAAATTTAAGGCAAACGCATATAAAAAGGGTTTTATTAGGAGGTGCTTCCATTTTTTAATATTTTTGAATCAAAGGGATGATTTTAAAACATATGTATATTTGAAAATTTACAAGTTTCAGTGCTGCGCCTGTGTTACACCAGATTTTACAGTATAAATAATTAAAAATTTTCTTGGTCACAAAATCATTTTGGGCAAACTAGTTAATATTTTTAACAAAAAAAATGCATGCCACATATAAAGAATGTAAAAATTAGGTAGGTACCAAAATATTTGGTAGTATTTTTTTTGCATACCTATCAATGGTTTATTCCTTAAACATAATTATATACTTACTGTCAAATTTTTACATTTTTTAATTGGTTTTTGTGTCGCCCAGGGACGAGGAAAGAAATAGTTTTTATTTTTTTTTGTCTCCAAAACAGAGCAAGATTCGGAAAAAAATAGCAAAAGTTGTATTTTTTATCGGTTGGTCTATTCTATTTCTTTTAAAAACCAATGGCTTGCAATTTTTGTGTTAAATATATCATCTATCAGCTTGCTTTTAAATTTTTGGTAATATATACAGCGGCAAAAATATTTTTCCAAATTCTTAAAATCCGGACCTGTCGCTTATTCGCGGCCATGCGGTGACGAAGCACGTGGAATCGATCGATAACCTGCTAATTGAAACTACGCAGTCTCAGAATTACCTTCTTTTGTTTACATCTGAAGGCGCATGAATCAGTATGATTTGGATCGCTTTGTGCTTATCCATATATGGAGATCGGTGGGTTTCTATTGTTTTCAAGCGCATCTCGTAATTGTCGACGCGAATGGAATAGCGCATTACTTTTAATATTCTTTGGCGTTGTTTTTGTTCCAAGCCCTAACAAGCCATATATCGTTGGATGTAGAATGAAAATCTGCACTTTTTCTGTTTAATACTTTTTTGCGTATGTTTTTTTAGTGTAACTATTCAAAACATTTTTAAATAAAAAATGTTAATTACTATATATTTTTTTTATTTTTTTGTATAAATTTACATAAAAATTACACATTTAAAAACTTTTATATATTTTTTTAGAAACAATAGACCTTTCCTCATATTCGGTTTTTTTTGTTTTCAAACATCGGTTAATTAATACCAAAAATATAATTTTTAAAAAAATTGTACTCGACGCCATCTTGAAACGTGCCTATTTAGAAAAAAAGGAATTTTAGAAATTGCCAACATTAAAAATCTAGGCCATTAGCATTTTTATGAAAAAAACCATTTTCAAACTTAGCACGACATCGAAGCGAGCGGACCGTATGATACTTGACTATAATTTATTTTTGTCATTTGAACCGATTCCATCCTAAGAAACAGGCTAATACTATAGCCTAAAGAAAACTATAGCTGCGACACTTAAGTGCGGCACCTTTGACAAGCGAGGACCAACTTTATCACTATGTAGTGGGGAGGAAATAAATAAATCTAACTTGACGTCAAACCCCCGGCAATCATTAGTGAAGTGAGCCGTACTCAAATTTTTTGGGACGTTATATACTAAAATTGTTACTCTCCCCTATTATTTTATTTAAACTTTCATCACAAAATATATGATTTATAAAATACTGTTTATTTCGAGTAGAGAATAACCAATTTTTTGATCCAAAAAGCTGCGTAAAGAGAGCCGGATATTTATTTAAACATTACACCTGAAAGAAATAGTTAAAAATGTCTTTTGAAGTGAAATTAAGAATGGCGAATGTAGATTACTTGTAGCAAGTACAGCATTCCTGAAAGAAAAGTTAATTACATAAAGAAAAATATAATTGAGTTACATATTATTTTAATAAATTACGATCAATAAATAAACTCATTTATATGGAAAATAATTTATTTTTTAACGTTATAACACACATATAATAAATTGAAATTGAAAAAAACTCACATGAATATAACTATAATAGAATATAAATTCCAAGTTAATCTGTAAATATCAACAAGATCTATACACAACAAACGTTTTTTTATGTGAGATTTTATTTTGCACAAGTAGTTGCGGTTTTAGACGAACTTGTGAAGAAAATGCAATAATAATTTTGAAAATTTTGATTTATCTAGTTGTTCTCTTCTAAGCTTAAAAAAGATCTTATATAAGTACATACTTTTGTTTTATATAGATTCTTAGCAACCTGCACAATTTTATAAACGTATTATGTACGATTTTGCATATTTTTTCGTAACAGCTTTTTCATTTTATTCGCTAGATAAAAATATTGTCAAGATGGTGAAATGAAAGTAAATTTTTGATCTGGCTATAGTTCACGAACTAGTTTATGCATGAAGTGCACAATTACGCTACATCGGAGCAACATGTACCGTGCGTTCAATTTATCTGGATAACATTTTGATTCGCTGTAACTTTTTTGTTTTTAAAGATATCAAGTTAAACAAAAAGCAAAATGTAGGGTTGGTAGCCAAGTTTTTTTCTACGTTACATATAAAACAAAATACTAACAATTTTCTGACATATCAGCCTACTCTATATTGTTTAAATGGAACACCCTGTATATTACTACATTTTTGGAATATCTAGAGAAGTCTAAACACATTTCGTGTATAATATCTTATACCTATCATTCTTTAGGTGTTTACGAAATATTGACAGTTGAAAGTCGTGCATTTTGACATTTTGATAGGCTTTAAAATCTAAACCGCATGAGAGCAAAGAAAACAGTTTGCATATTCCTGTCTTAGGTTTTCATGAGCTATCAAATGACAGTAACTTTGAATTTAACCCGCGAATAAAATTGACCGGAACTCTTAAACCTCCGCTTAAATTGAAAGCCACTGTCATTCGATAGCTTATGGAAACCTAAGATAGAGATGTGCAAACCGTTTTCTTTGATCTCGTGCGGTTTAAATTTTAAAGCCTGTCAAAATGTCAAAATGCCCGACTTTCAACTATCAATATTTCGTAAACAGCTAAAGATAGGTATAGGATATTATACACGACATGTGTTTTGATTTCAATAGAGAGTCCAAAAATGTAGTAATATACAGGGTGTTCTATTTAGAAAATATATATAGAGTAGGCTTTTATGTCAGAAAATTATTGGTGTTTTGTTTTATATGTAATCTAGAAAAAACTTGGCTACCAACCCTACATATTCCTTTTTTGTTTACCGTGGTATTTTTAAAACCAAAAAAGGTACAGCAAATCAAAATGATATCAAGGTGCCGATCAAATCTGAAATAATGGATATATGTGGATAATGGATATATGTGTGTAACGATCGACTTTTACGAAACACAACCAGCAAAAACAATGTTTTTGAGACTTACGCCTTTATTGTAGAATCCGAACTGTTTATTGTCAAACGAAATGTTTTACACTTTCTTATCTTCCACATAACCACAACCTGAAAAATACTCCCCACCAAACCGAAAATTTCGTATATCTAGATAATTACTAAATATCTAAGATAAGAAGATGCAAATCGTTTCGCGCTAAGTTAAACAGATCAAATTCTTTAAATGGAAGGGATGCTATTCGACATGCTACATGAAATTTATCTAGAATTTTTAGAAGAATTCGAAAATCGGAAAATATGTCCCGATCTTTTGAGACCTTTTATATTGAAATATAATTCAATAATATTGTCAAACTAAAATCAACATGGCTAAATGATGAAATGGTTGTAAGACTAATAAAAAAATTAGAAACATGTTATTTCTATAAAATGTGTATACATATGAAGGGTACAAGGGAAAAATTATCTAAGCGCCATTTCCATAGGAAACTTTTTTATTATTGACTTCACAGAAAATTTTATTCTTGATAAAAGTTGGTGTTTGGAAAAAAAAACTAATTTTGACAATGCTAAATTAAGGATAAGTTATACAGGGTACTCAATAAATACAAAAATTATGGTTAAAAAATCGAAAACTTTGGAATATCGGAAAACCTTCTACAGAAAAAATAAAGCTCGTATTAAGATAAAAAAAAAGTCAAATACCATTTTTTCCAAAAGTGCACCGCACCGTTGCGGAGAAACTTCATTTCAATTATTGAAAAAACCCGCTTTTTCTTAATTTTGTCCTTATTTTTTCCAGCAACGATGCACTTTTGGAAAAAATGGTATTTCACTTTTATTTTTACCTTAATAGGAGCTTTATTTTTCCTGAAGAAGCCTTTCCGATATTCCTAAGTTTTTGTTTTTTTAACCACCATTTTTGTATTTTTTAAGTACCCTGTATAACTTAGTCTTAATTTAACATCGTCAAAATTAGTTTTTTTCCAAGCACTAACTTTTATCAGGAATAAAATTTTCTGTGAAATCAATAATAAAAGTTTCCTAAATGGCGCTTAGATCGTTTTTCCCCTGTACCCTTCATATATATTTTATGACTGTTTCCATATTATTAATTTTCGATTATTTTTGGGCTCTTTAAATTTTGTAACCTATTATGATACGTTTTAGTCCGTTTTGGTGCTTTTAGTTGGTTTGGGTTAGTTCAATCAGCTTTCGTTTAGTTTTAATTTATTTTAGTCATTTGAGCCCGGTTCCGATACATTATAACCAATTTTAATATTTTTGGTTAGTTTTGGTTAGCCGCCAAAACTGGGTCGTTCAATCAACTATCGATTACTTTCGGTTCCGATACGTTATTACCAATTTTAGTGTTTAGGATAGCCGCCAAAATTGAATTAATCTGGGTTAGTTTTAACTTACTTAATGTTATTTTTAAACTATTCCGATACGTTTTAGCCCGGTTTGGTATTTTTAGTTACTTTTGGTTTGTTTCGGTTAGTATTTCAATCAAATTTTGGTTACTTTCAATTAGTTTCAATTTATTTTAGTTATTGAATTAATTCAAGTTAGTCGTCAAAATTCGCTTAATTTTGGTTAGTTTCAACTTATTTTAATATTTTTAATGTGTTACGATACGTTTTAGCCCTTTTTGGTGCTATTGGTTAGTTTTGGTTAGTCGTTCAATCGACTTTCGGTTAGTTTCAATTAGTTTTAATTTAGTTTAGTAATTTGAATCGGTTCCGATACGTTATAACCAATTTAAATGTTTTTAATCAATTTAGGTTAGTAGCCAAAATTCGGTTAATTTGGGTCAGTTTCAACTTACTTTAATAATTTTAGTCTGTTACGATACGTTTTAGCCCTTTTGGTGCTTTTGGTTACTTTTGGTTAGTCGTTCAATCGACTTTCGGTTAATTTCAGTTAGTTTTAATTTATTTAAATCATGTGAACCGGTTCCGATACGTTATAACCATTTTTAAAGTTTTTGATTACTTTCGGTTAGTCGCCGAAATTCGGCTAATTTGGGTTAGTTTTAACTTACTTTAGTATTTTTAATCTGTTCCGATACGTATTAGACCGTTTTGCTGCTTTTACTTACTTTTGGTTAGTCATTCAGTCAACTTTCGGTAACTTTCACTTAGTTCCAATTTATTTTAGTCATTTGAACCGGTTCCGATACGTTCTAATTAATTTAAATGTGTTTGATTAATTTTAGTTAGTCCTCAAAATTCAGTTAGTTTCAACTTACTTTCGTTCAATCAACTTTCGGTTAATTTCAGTTAGTTTTAATTTATTTTAGTCATTGAAACCGGTTCCGACACGTTATAACCAATTTTAATGTCTCTGGTTACTTGCCAATATTCGGTTAATTTGGGTTAGTTTTAATTTAGTCTAACATTTTTAATCTGTTCTGATACGTTTTAGTCCGTTTTTTTGCTATTAGTTACTTTTGGTTTGTCATTCAATCAACTTTCGGTTATTTTCAGTTAGTTCCAATTTATTTTAGTCATTTGAATCGGTTCCTATACGTTATAAGCAAATTTAATGTTTTTGGTTAGTCGCATAAATTCGTTTCGTTTTGGTTAGATTTAACTTACTTTCATTTTTGTAACCTGTTACGATAGGTACATTTTAGCCTGTTTTGGAGCTTATGGTTACTTTTGGTTAGCTTTGGTTAGTCGTTCAATTAACTTTCGGTTAGTTTCAGTTAGTTCCAATTTATTTTAGTCATTTAAACCGATTCCGATATCTTATGATCAAATTTAAGTTAAATAAACAAACTAACTAGCTGCTTAATTCTGCCGTTCTTTTCCCATTTTAACACATAAACATTAACTTATTTATATAACATACAAACAAAACAATATATACGCATAACGATAATCTATTTACCCAAACAACCAATCTTTTTCTATTTTAATTCCTATGAAAATTTATTGCACTCCGGCCCAGGTAAGCGCGAATGATTGGCATCGAGTTCCAACTGCGTAGTATCCTCGCTTCACTGAGCTTCACGGAGAAAATTTGATTCCGTACCCCACTAAACGAGCCGAGTGTCGCGGCTATAGTTTTCTATAGGCTATGCTAATACCATCTTTCACGTATATTACGTTATGTGCCAAATGTAGCATGCACTTTTTCATGATTTGATACCCCATAATAGGAAAACAAAAACATTTTCAATGTTAAAACTGGTTGAACTGCCGTGTATTACGGCAATTGGCCCACGCCACATTATTAAAACAAATAAAATTTGATTTTAATCTATTCAAAATTCAAATTTTTAAAGTTTAGATATCCTATGCGCAATGTCGCCCTGCATTAGGGTTTCTTTTGTGTATTACTTATTTCCCCGAGATTGTAAAGTATATTAATAGAATTAGCGTTTTCAATGATGTACTTCTTTCTATCTGAGGTTATATTTATACCTATAATTGTATATGTGAGATAATACAAGACAAACACCAAAAATTCTCATTTATATTGTATGATTCATGCTTTAGCTGATCCGTATTCAAACGAAAAACAATATTTAAACGACCATTCGAAAATGATTCCTTCCGGGAATAAATTAATTTACCAACAACCTTGAAGTTGGTGAAGGGCTCTGCTCTCAACGGATTGTCTTACAAAATAGATTATGCAAAGTCTCGGAAAGTCTTGATCTTGTGAATAAATTACGTCTTGCCTCATAATCTCCATTCCCGGTGATTCGGGGGAGTCATTCCACGGAATTCGTGAATAAAATTAAAAGTAGTATAGTTTTCGAATTTTTCAACCTGCAGCGATTTTTTGCTTAGGTATTTGCAAATGTAACAAAAAATTATAGGGCTATTTTTACATCCGACATTTAGATATAAATGGAGAGGAAAGCTACAGCGAGAGGCAATTATTCGTTAGGAAAGATATATGGTATTGTATTGTGCCCCACTCGATTTAAATAATATTATAATCATGGGAAATTTGTCCTTTATAATATTAGTGTTAAGGAA
>JAEQML010059504.1:0-28545 GCA_016904865.1 Pissodes strobi | reverse complement strand
GGCATACGCTAAATATACCAATCTATTGTAGATTAAATGCTTAAATTACAGATATTGAACAACGTACTACGTCCTTCAATTATTACCAACTATATGAAAAAAGCCCGCTTCCGTATAGATGTCACTCACTCGATATAGAAATCCACAACGACATGTACCGCTAACTATGGATATAAACCAGCGTACCTGTTCTTCTTAAATAGTTAATTGTGCGAAATATATCCATTCACAGATAGATGTCACTGGCGATTAATATACCGAACATCGAAAACCATTGATAGACAGAATTTAGTGTAGCGGAATAACTCATATTTAATAAATTATATTCCGTTACAAACTTGTATGCCAAAAAGGGGAGGATGGGAGCCCAAGTTCCGTAGAAGAATGGGAAGAACAGGAATTGTTCTTCAGCAGCCAAGAAAGAAGCTGTATGGTGGAGTCGAAAAGAAAAATGAAACAATCGGTGGTAGAGGTGAGACAGCAAGAATCGAAGCTCTGTAAAATAATGCTGCAAAAGATAGAGCAATAGGTGCAGGAAAAGTGTGCAGGACAGCAAGAAGCTGGAATATTATTAAACACTCTTTGATGTACCTGTATATTTGAAACGCTAGCGAATATCTGCAAAAGCGTTAAATTTGCAACTGTGTTTTATGTCCGATGTAGGTGTTTGTGAGTTTTAATCTAAGTAGAATTAAATGAGATTTTCACTGAGCTTATAAAGTATTTAGGAATTTTTGAGTTTTTAATTTACTCCAGATGTGGTATAAAAAATACTCAGCTTGTGGTATAAAAAATACTAGCTTGCTAAAAATTAGTCATGTTGATAAAAATTATTTAAATAAAAATCTTTCACAATTTCTTCTTTTTACGCTTACCTATCTCTTTACTTCCTTTAATTCCATTAATTATTTTGATTATTTGATTTTTTAACTTAAGACATGCTCATACCCATTGCCCCCTGCCAAATAAGGTTTGTTTTACCCAGTAATGTTATATTGCCATTAATTTTTTGTCTAGAATGATACTTAGATAGATAATACAAAGACTATTTAGGTATACTGCAAACATTTTGGAACACCATTAATTTTATTGATTTTGTTGTATCTAAACGAATACAAAATGCTCTGTATATGCATCCTGGAGATTTGATCCCGAATCTATTCATTGACGCATTCGCATTTAAATGGGATACTTACTTTTACGCCTTATTGCCACCATTCCCTCTTGTTTTTTGGCTCTAAACAAAATTATTAATGATAAAGCGTCTTAAGCGTCTGGCGTTCTTGTGGTACCCAATTCTCCTAAGAAGTAAAATTATCCTACTGCACATTCCCAAAATCCATTTTCATGGAAACTATTTGTTGACCTTCCTTAACCGATAAAAGTCTCTCTCCAAAGGTAATATAAGTAATACTGGGAACGCCAACGTGGCGCAGGAATTACACGTATCCTCCGAGGATTACCGCCGCGAGGTAAATAATTCTGAGGGCATTGATGTCTCCACGTCGCGTCGTTTCACGCGCGCCTATACGGATGGGCTTTTTATCGTAGTAGTTTTCTTTGGTTATACCTACAGACTATTTATGTCTGGCGACTATCCGATAACTCTCAGCATTCAGCTGTTTTCATGTACGTCGTGATGTAACAAATCGTTTGTATGCCTCTGATGGTCTAGAGGTTTGCATGGTTAGCCTTCACTTCGGCAACGCGAGTTCAAACCCCATCGGTTTCTTTTTATTTTTTTTAAGGTTAGATTTCTAAACAGTTTTTTTTCTTGATTTTGAGTATGTCTTGGGTTAGTTTGGGTTAGCACCTGGTTAGTTTCCTTTTCTTGAGAACCCCGTAGCGAGCGGAGCGAGCGAAGGGCCTGCGAAAAGTGAATTTAGGCACGCTGCTGAGAGTTATGGGATAGTCGCCAGACGTAAGTCTACAAACTCTATGAATACCGATACGCGATCACGTGTCGTTTACATGCATTTAATTGGGGTGATCAGCATATATCATACATAGCTATAACTCCTTAAAGGCTATGCTCTAAATGAACATTAAGTCAATAAGCAATAAGATACCGCATACAAGAAAACAGTAATATCAGTAATAAAATAACTAAGGTCAAGTACCTTATAAATTCGTGGGACTTAAGTACTTTTATGAATACAGATCTAGGTCAAAAACAGTCGCCCCTAGAACCAGTATTACCATACAAGAGAAAAATTTAAGTACAAGTCTCACCTAGTAAAATAGTAATTATTCCAGAGGTATACTTGTATAAATTAGCAGCTAGACAATGTTTTCATTTAAAACAGCCCGAAAATATTTGGACCACACAACGTAAGTTGTGGAGAATCCAGACCAGATACCTTATTTATATCATACACACAAAAATAAACAAAACCATGCTAATTGTAATCAATCTTAAAATAAACTTATCTGATTTATTATCACGCTTCCAGTGTGCTATCTCCGGTATTCGTCCAATCCAGGAGTGTTAAGATCGGGAAAGTCCGGTTGAGGGCTACTCCGAACCAGCGTGTAATCGTAGGAATTAACATTAACACATCAAACCAATAATTGTACCCTTAACAACATACATTAACATGTTAAATGGGTTTCGAGTGAGTGTGGCGGCTCTCAAAAGGTGTATCCCCAATGGGTGCGGGTGACCCATGTCTCCCTCATCTGTAATCATTCACCAGAAGAAAACCTATCCACGACCACAATCCTGCGCAAGAGCTTCGTTGAATAACTCCCTAAATAGGTCACTGTATATTTCACACTAAGTGTCAGTATCTCAACGAAAAATCCCAAATTTCAAGAGCTACGCACTGATTCCTTCAGTATCACATAAGAACTAAAATTAGCTTACTCATGATGACGATACCCGATTATCATGATTGCGCCTCCCAATGTGTCATGTTGCCAGTGCCACTATCGGTGACCAGTTACTGTAAAGTTATGACGTCATACTACCGGGTTGCGCTTGATTAGAAAACTGCCAATTTTGCCGCCAAAATTACATCAACAGAACTATATAAAGCATAGAACTGTTTCCTTGCCGTAGCTGAAATATTCTCGAGCGTTAATAACAGACAATCAGTGGAATGTGCCGTCAATATACAAGCTTAGAGTACCAATATCGATACAAACCAATACAATCAGCCAATTCAACTGAATAAGAAATAAGACCTACAACTAACTATGGTTGCAAGCACAAGTGACAAGTCGTAACTCTGGCAATGTCAACTTCAAAATGAAAATGTCTAAATCTAAATAACAGATTATCAAATCTACGTCAACGAGACAACTACCACAGGATGATCATCACATTTACAAAAAGTAAGTACAAATATCACGGCTAGATCCCCAGAAATAACCTCTAAATACAACTATTCACTACATCATATTCTCAATACTGTGACAATCTGTAAATAAACCTACCGCGAACGTTGTTTCCTTTTAGACAATATCCTCCAGAAATGCCCAAATCCATTCCAGAGGCCCAGCCCGAGCATCCAACCCCTGCAGGTGCCAAAATAACTCAACTCAGTAATTAGGAGTCGAAACCAATTAGTACAGCAACCAATAAAGTAACTCAAATCACTAATGAGGAGTGATGACTAGCAGGTTCGAAGTCAGAGGGTATCTTTCAAGGTATATTCAAGAACCGATTAATAAAATGAGCAAAGCGCTTACACGAAGAGTTTTTACTATTTGCAAAACAACACAACAAAATAAAACCAAGAGGACAGCAACGATATGCAACTAAACTATGATGGTTTCAAGCAAAGAACGATATACTCTTGTTAATGCCAATTTAGCATGAAAGCATGTAACAGATAGAGGACAAATAAAGTCAGTGATTCCACCCTTAATCCTGCGTCTATTATGCTAGCCTCTCTAGCTGACTATAAATTTGATGTTCTCTGTTTGATATCACTGGCTTAACATATAATCAATCAATAGATCGTACCGTATTCTACATCGCTATCAAGAAAACATTTAAGTATATAGCAGTGCACATCGGAAACGTTCAATTAAATCTCTTACTTTACGAATAATTTCCTTTGGCCGGTATTATACCTTAAAAGAATTGTTGGTTGCCTACGGACAAACTGCTCTGCAGTATTAACCATATGGTTTTAACAAGGACCTCGGCGGAAACTAAAGGTACGTTTAGGTTCGATTCGATTGACCGCGGTGAACAGATTTGATGTAGGAGTTTTAAATGGCGCCGGCCGGAATGAATTGGTTTCTGATGTGTGGTCATTGTCAATAGTGGTTTTATCGTTGGATTTCTTTGTTTTGCCAGCAATGCATGATATCATACAGCCTTAGGCACGTTTCACTGCATATTGCAGATGTTAAAAAATTTGGCGACAACCGGCTGGTAGTATTTTGCGTAGGCTATAGGACAGTGTGAAGCGGACCTGTGGGCCGAGTTTTTGCTAGGTTTTTAACATTGAATTTCACGACCTAGGTAGTCGTTTTTGATCAGATTTCGTTCTCTTTCTTCGGCAAACCTTCTAAGGAGGTAGTGCGTATGTCTGATAAAAAATTTAAGAATTTTTAATTCACCCTTGGGGGATTATACTTATTTCGGGCGATAAAAAATAGCGTAGTTACTAGGTTGCTGTAGCGAATTATTTGACTCGATTGAATGGATTTTTGCCAGAGAGTCAAGATTTTTGGTTGGTAACTTGCCACGTGCAGTGAATTCTGGAACAAAGTACGCCGTTTCCTTCCTCGAGGAATCCTGTAGAAGAGACCGTTTGCTCCCATTTCGTCATTACCATCGAAAAAAACCCTACGTAACTAGGTAAATAAATATACATATTTTCCATTTTGTACATTCTCATTTATTTTCTGTACAGGGAGTTATTTTGTCAGGGTATATTATAGTTTTCTAACGGCTCTCAGAGGGGATTGAAATACTGCACAATACTGCTATATAGAAAGTGTTACTTTTGAAAATTTATTAATTCTTGCACATGCAATATCGTCAAAAAACAAATAACTTAGGCCTGGAACAGGCATAGCATGACTAATTATACTCGTTATTTTTACAAGAAGTAATATTCTGGGGAAATCAAGCGTATTGAATGATAGTTTCTGATACCGTCTTCGGTATGATGTTGCAGTCGAGCCCTCATAGCTGATTAATTTCATATTGTATAAAGTTGTATATAGAACTTGTAAAGTCGTACGTAAGCTTTAGTAAATTTAGATTTAATATTAATGACATAAATGGACAAGCTTTGTTCTTGCCTGGGGGTCTGAACTCTTAAAAGAGCAAACAGTGGTTATATTGGTCAGTTTTCTTAGTATTTTATGTCTTTCACCTGTAGGGTGATATGATATTGGTTTTATTATGATCTTCGCATTTTGGCAAGACGACTCTTATTATTATTTTTTAATATTCCTCGAGTGGAGAGTATTCTGAAAGAGGAGCTGCTTGAAATTGCAGTAAGAGAATGCATACTTAGCGCTTGTTCTCTTTCAGGGTTTTTACTGTGAGCCATTGTTTTATCGGGAGCCAGTTTTTTATGGGAGCTACTTTTTGGCTGGAACTGTTTTGCTTGAAGTTGTGTATATGGAACAAGCTATTTTTGGTTTGAGCGAGCTTTGCTAGAAGAGAGACTAAGTAGCTAACCAAGTAGCTACCAGTCAATACAGTTGGTTGTGTTTCATTGGTACCAACTGTAGCCATGTAGGTATGGGCATTACCTCAAATACCACTGAGAGTTTTATGAATATGATTTCCAAGGTGCCAGCAGTAGTCTACGTGCAGAAGGTCGTAGGTAATATCGGCGAAGACCAGTAAAGATAAGTTTAGGTTATTGATATTTTCAGCGTGTTATTGGTATTTTTCAGGGTATATTAGATTGCGTGTTTTAGAATTTTTCCAGTGTTGTTTCATATCGCGTGTTTTAGTTTTCTGCCTGGTGCTGATATAACTATACTCGATACTGTTTCGGTGTAAACACAGCTTACCAATGCGAATCTAATTAACTGCTGTATTTACTAGTGTGGTTCTATTAATGCTCATAGTTTTTTTCTATTACATTTCTTATTCTTATAATTTGATTTATATTGTCTTAAATGACCAACATTGTCGTACTGATTTATTGACTATCCAGTTATATTAATTTTACATAACGGTATTTAATGATCTAAATCAGTAAGGTTAATTTATGTACAACTGCGAGTCGTCTACCATGGTAAACGCGCACAAAGTTTGTACCTGAGAGCTACTATTAGACGGATCTTATAATTACTAGTATGGTGAGATGATAGATGCCTTATGTATATTGTGATTATTGATTAATTTGTTGACCTTGGTTTTGATCTTGCGTAATCACTTGTATATTGATAACTCCGTTTTAGCTAAACGTGTCTAATAATTGTTCGATCATTCCTTATCTGATTCACTTCTGTTATAACGCAATTTTAATTCAAATTATTATCTATGTATATTTATGAGCATATAGATTATCATTTGTTTCCAATTGAGCTATTTTAGCTGTTTTATATTTATATTATTTTGATTATTGGAAGTAATATGACCATTAGAAGCAGTATTAGCGTATCATTAGCTGACATTGTACATTCCTTAGTGCAGCTTTATACTGGTTTTTATATGTGCTCTTTGTTTTTTTTCATGACAATAGTAGGGTGCTTTCTATATAACTCACTTAATAAATTTAGATGTTCACGCATAAGATCATCATTAAACACTAATTAATGATTTGACAATTTCTCTTGTGATATGTTTTTCCAAGAAATGATTTTGGAAAAGCATCTGACAGATATTCAGTAAACAGGGAAAACTTTTTATTTGCATTGACTTTGGAGTCAGTCAAAACCTACCATACTGCAGAATGCAATAATTATTGTAAAAGATGAATACACAGTACATTGGTTAAAGGCCTAGAAGTTATTTTACTGCATTTAAATTTGATTTTTGTATAGTTATAGGAAACAGAAAAAGATGAATAATTCAATAGTTTCTCAACGGCCAGTGCATCCACTCCAGACAACGCCGAACACTGTAGACACGAATCCATGAAAAAAATCACTGAACCATCCCATTGAACACCATCTCTTCCTCCATCCATACATAATACTGCCGCTTTCGTATATTTTCCAATACGTATTAGTTCTACTTCATCAGAACGAACGAAGCCAGTGTTCACTTATACAGAGAATGCTGTTGGATATTGATGTGAAACAAGCTGATTAAGGTTTCTGAGCTTGATGAACCTGCGGTGGTACCAGGCGTTGAAGGTTCAGAAAATGGTTTATTTGAATACATTTCGGCTACAGATCACGTGACGTAAGCAGTGTTGCCAGATTATTTTTTTCCTAGTCGCCACATGAGCCGCCAAATGAAAAAAAAGTCGCCAGATTTTTTAACCGTGAATCTTATTGCAGTGTATGTAGGAAAAGTGAAATAAAAAATATAAACTGAAAAGTAAACGATCTTTACTGGAAAAAAGAAACAAATTCCTGATTTCTAACCTAATTTAATTAAACAATTAATAATAATATAATAATTATTATTAGTAGTGTGCACTACTAAAATGCATAAACCTACTAAGTAAATATCACCCTGTCCTAAGTTTGACCTTGAACTTCACAATTAATTATAAACTAGAGCGTTTGACGGGAGTGATTTTAGTCCTTAACGTTGCAGCCGTCAGCGTTTTATAAAATATAAATACGCAGGCAAACGCCCAATTCATCAGACTTTCGGGTCTCTCTTAACTCCGCTCGACTAGTTGAGTGCAAGCACACAGGTGCATATTCTGCTAGTTGTTCTATCCCGCAACCTAAATACCTGAGAGCACCTGTACATACGTACAGGGTGTTTAAGTTCGTACCCAACCTGAATGTACATGTACCGGGTGTTTCACATAAATGGACCCCCCCTTTAACTTTCTCAACTGACATTTTAGAAAAAAATGTTCAATACAAAAAATAAAGGGGATGAAGTGAAGTTTTTAATGGCATAGCACTGTTGTATGTATACAGGGTGTCCTATAAATGCGGGATTAAACAAAGTTATATTTTTTTAAATGGAATACCCTATATATTATTGCATATTTGGATTTTGCGGAGAATTCTAACATATTTCATACATAATGTCCTATACCTATCTGTTACTGTTTTTTAAATATTGACAGTTGAAAATCGACCATTCACCAAGTTTGACAGCCTGTAAAATCTAAACGGTCAAAGATAGAGCAAAATGGTTTGCACTTTCCCATCTTGGTTTTTCATAAGCTATCGTTTGACACTAATTTTAGATTTAAATAGAGGTTAAATTTAACCGGAATTTCTTAACCTCTGGTTAAATAAAAGAATTAGTGTCAAACGATAGCTTATGAAAAACCAAGATAGGAAAGTGCAAACAATTTTGCTCTATTTTGAGCCGTTTAGATTTTACAGGCTGTCAAACTTGCTAAATGGTCGATTTTCAACTGTCAATATTTCAAAAACAGTAACAAATAGGTATAGGACATTATTTATGAAATATGTCTAAAGTTCTCCGCAAAATCCAAATATGCCATAATATATATGGTGTTCCATTTAAAAAAATATAACTTTGTTTAATACCGCATTTATGGGACACCCTGTATACAACAGTGCTATGCCATAAAAAAAACTACACTTCATCTCCTTCATTTTTTGTATTGAACGTTTTTTTCTAAAAAGTCAATTGAGAAAGTTAAAGGGGGGTCCATTTATAGTGAAACACCCGGTACATAGGTACCCGGCACCCGGGAAATTTCTAAAAAGTAGTGAGGGTCGAATCTACGAGTAAAGTATCGAAATTTCTAGTAAGGGGATTATAAGTACATAAATAAAAGACAAACCAGCTCGCATAGACTTTATTAGTAAAACCGTGACCAAGGACCTAGAAACACTTTAAACTAAGCCTCCCTCGAGAAGACATGCATTTAGTATTAAATGGGTATAGTGTAAACTCATTTAATTCATCTATAAACAAAATATGCATATATCATTGCTCGCGTACAGTATAACCGTTGCGTTGTTAAGTTTGTTTGTAAATAAACTTGTTATTGTATTATCAAAGTGTCTCCTTCATCATCTCTTCTCACCTGACGTAGAGCGATTTCGAATCTGAGATATTCTCCTGCACGCTAAGCAAGGCGTGGCATCACGGATCAAAAACCAATTCCTGACAGTATTTCCTCATAAATCAACTGATTGGAAATATTGTTGTGTTGTGATGCTAACTTTTTACGTAGAACGGGCGGCGAATTGAGAAAGAGCGAAAGTACGGTTTACACGATAGGATAGGCGGATTCTATTGGTATCGAATCGAGTGTTCATAAACTGGCCGCAAAATTCGCTATAAATCTGCGTTCACAAGACTTACATGAACTTTAAAAAAATTGGCAATTGTTAGTCGCCTGCGGTTGAGTGTAAATCGCCAAATTGGCGACTTGTGATTTTTGCAGAGTTAGAGTCGCCAGAGCGTATTGAAATCGCCCAGTTTGTGGTAAATCGCTTCATCTGGCAACAATGGACGTAAGCTCCATTATACTGACTTACTGCTACTGCAAGCTTGAAGGAGCTTTTGTCTTTCTCTTTTTGTCTGCATTTTGTAGCAAGTAGAGTCTTTAATTTCAATAGGTACTTTTGTTTCTTATGTTTTAATGAATGTATACTGGTTTTTTAGTAACAAAAACGTCGATGTTTATAAATATCGATACTTCCCGTCCGATTTTTTTTTAAATATCGATTGCCTATATACGATGTATCATTTGATCTTAACATCGATGTTTCTCAAAAATTGCACCTCCCTAGTGCCTCCTGGGGGACCAGTTCCTGGGTCTCTAGCTCTACCCTCTATCAGCCAGACTAACTCTCTGAGAGTCTCGAGTCTCAACACAAAGAGACCCAACCCTGAAGCAGTTGAAAGCTGTATTTAGTTCAAATAGAACTTTAATCGGTCACCAGATGGAGCAACTGGCACCATCTGTGGGGCCTTGAGACGCTACGAATCGCCAACTGTTTCGCACGCAGATTAAAAGATGTAATCCGAAAAATTGGTCCGTCTGTGGTCAGACAATCAATCAACTTCAAATGGCACAGAGGAAACTCAAAAATTTCCATTACCATGGCAATGGTGGCCTCTTAACTTTGACCCATTCTAGCTCCGTAACGGAACGAACGATAAAAATCGAGAGGAATACCGTTGCAAAGGAAACCCTGTTTATAAATTACGTAAATTTTTTATTTGCTCCCATAATCTTAACAGACATACTCAAAGTCATTAACGAAAGCCTTGACTTATCGGAAAAGAGATATCAGTACAGAATAGAGGTAATAAAGTTGAAAATTGAAAAAAAAAATGGTTGCCATGATAACTACAAAACAAGTACCTAGTGTATTCATGAGAGCGAGTCCTCTCGGAGGAGGTAAAATCCGTCCTCCAAAATTTTCATTATTGTAAAGAAACGCAGAGTACAATCAAACGAAACAAAAGACGGGCACACTCAACAAGCAAACAAGACGAAAAAGCCGCAAAACATAGACGCTACAAACCAAAGAAATACAAACAGACAAAACAGCTTTTAAAGTAAAAAATAAATCCTTTAGTAAAAAAGCAACAACAAAAACAAAATTTAAATAAAAAACGCAAAAACCATTTCAAAAATAAAAACTAGGTTATTCTTTAGATTATATAACATATATTAATAAAGATGAGAAGTGGAATCGCATTAAATATATATTTGATGAGTTGGTAAATTCTATCGATTAACCACCGATCCAATCCCAGAATTCCTTAATTTAAAGCAATGAATGATAATAATTTTCATCAATTCCCTACCGAATGAAAAAGAAGCTTGACAAGAGGTAATATTTTTTAATTTAAGAACTTTAAAAATGAATTTGGAACGTGCAACATGTCACCACAGTTTATTAGAAAGAACAATTTACTTCGTCACATTAAAAAAAATATGTGTTGCAAGATGTCAGCAATGAATGCATCCATTATTAATAATGGTGAGAATTTTTTTGAGATGTGCTATTTAATTTTAAGCATTTTGGTAAATTTATAAACTGTAATATACAACTTCGTTTTCTATTTTCCAGATAATCTCATAGCAAAGAGTGTTGAAAATCAGTTCGAAGAATTATGTAAGCAAGTCACATTCGAATAAACAGTCACAAAAATACTATAGCAGACGTCAAGATGGCGTTAAAATAAAAATCTGGTTTTCAAAAAGGAATATCTTGCAGGATTTTATCAAATGAATTTTCTATAGATATTAAAACATATTTCGATAGCATTTTGGACAAAATTGTGTCTTTAATAGAAGCTGAACTTGAAAAATTCACAGCACTGAAGTTAAATATGGAACTGTTTGGATTGTATTTCGATCCTACTAATGATGGGTACAAGTCTTTTAACACATCTTTTCCCCTAGATTGCAGCAGTTCACACTTATCATCTGTATTAGGCGAAATGTTTCAAAAAACAGAAAGAAAATCAGACGAACTATTTTAAAATCATTTTCTAAAATTGTATGTATTTTATTTTTTCAGGATGAATTCTAATGAAAAGTATGCATTTGTAACTAAACGTCAACAAATATAATCCTCTACGTGCTTTATCATACATTTCATTACCTCAAGAAATGTTAATGAGACACGCAGTAGTCAATCCTCCAAAGGATGCCGAATTCTCTTGGTCAGTTGTAGCAGCAATTCATCCTCATACTGGATTGTACTGGGAAGTTAAATCTTACCCAAATTTCACGATGCTTTTGGATGCAACAGGTATAAACTTTACAATTACTTTAAAATATATTTCAAAATTTGAATCACGAAACGAGATTTCAATTAATGTATGGTATGGAACAATTTGAAGGATTTTAAACAAGAATATGAAATAATTGATCCCGTTCATTATACAAAAAAAATAAGAAACCAATTCATGTAAATTTGTTATTAATTGGTGATGATAATGGAAATTTTCATTATTGATAATTTTCCATCTGTCGAAATTAATTTCAAAGCAGTATCTAAACATAATGGCAAAAATATCTTTGTGATGGATTTTTACAATATTTTAGTAATAACGAATATTTAAAAAGAAATTGTTGTGATTTTGCAAGAATTAATTTACCTTCAACAGAAATAAAAGCCGATAAATTTGGAAATAATGTGTGATTATAGATCGATTTCGAATGTATCCTTAAACCCTCATTAAATAATGAGAACTCAAACATGGAATTATAATTCCTCATCTTACATTATTAAAAAATGAAAACATCTTTCATATTCATTTACGTATTGTATTTATGTTCTTTTGATGACAGTATTTTCAAATTTAAACAATATAGAGAACCTAACTGTACTGAAGTGATCATAAATTTTTTAAAGAGATGTTAGCTATTTATATACTAAATATTTTAAAGGTAAAGAACATAAAGAAATAAAAAAAATATATCTGAACTAGATAACATACATTTAAACTACAATAATGAATGTCATATTTGTAACAAAGCAATTGACAACAATAAAGTTACTCATCATTGTCATGAAAAATATAGAGGATCTGCACATGCAATTTAAATGATAAACACTCAAATTTTATTCCTAATATTACAACTATGATTGCCTATTAAGAATATATGTCAAAATAATGAACAATGACCAGTAACAGCTCAAACTAAAGAAAAATATAAAGTCTATTTATATTTCCATGCCAAAATCAGGTAAATTAAGAAAAAATATTTTCATCTTAGATTTCTAGATTCCTTCCACTTCTTACCATACTCTTTAGCAAATTTATCTGACACTTGATGATCTTCAGTGTAAGGAAGTATCGACATATTTTAATACCAAAGAAAAATTTAAATATATTCGTCAAAAAAGGAGCTTTTCCATACAGGTATATCGATGACTATTCAAAACTAAATGAGGCAAATTTGACATATAAAGATTTTTTTATATTAATTTAACAGATGAATTTCCTAAAGAGTAGGATAGAGCGAAAGTTGTATTGAATTTGTTTCAATGTTGTTCGATGGCTGAAAACTCTGACATATATTTAAAATGGGATGTATTACTCCTTGCAGATGTTTTTGAAAACTTTTAAAAAAATGTACCAACAATTATTATTTCACTTTTCCAGGATTACGTTTTGATGCATGTTTACGATATTCTGGGGTTAAATTAGAATGGCCAGTTGCATTTTTTTTAAGTATGTGGAGAAGTTATACTTGTATATGTAGAAAATCTATAGCAAATAATAAATTTATTTCAAATTATGTCCATCAGAACCAAGAAAATATATTATGTATTTTGACACAACCAACCTTTATGGATATGCAATCTTCCAACCAACAATTTTATCTGGTTAAAAAAACAATGAAATTAAAAATTTCAACATAATGAATATTTCTAATACTGCAGAAAGAGGATATGTTCATAAAGTTGATTTAAAATATCTGGATATATTACATAACCAACATAATAAATTTCCTTTTTGTCCTGAACATTATAAACCTCCTAATACAAAATGATCAAAGTTAATTCCAAATTTAAATAAGGAAAAATATGTTGTTCATTATTCTTTATTGAAACAGTGTATTGAAAATAGAATGTAGTTAAAATATATAGCGTGCTTAAGTTTAATCAATCACCATGGCTATACCAATATAAATACAAAATTCAGGAATAAATCTAAAAACAAATTTGAAAAAATTACATATAAATTAGCGAATAGTATTTATGGAAAACTATGAAAATGTCGACAGAAAGACAGATATTAGATTGGTTACAAAAGGCCAAAACTAAAAAACAGGATACTGCTGCTTATTATAAATTTTCCAACTTGAAGAATCGCAACAAGGCTGATAAAGGGCGGAAAGGGCCTTTTAAAGATTTAAGTCGAGTGACGTTACTTTAGGAGAACGATTCACTGCACTAGGAATTATGAAAACAAAATATAAATTAGGTATGGGTATTCAAAAGGGCAAATGGGTAAAAAAATAAAGCCGCTGTTAATCTTGAAAATGCCAAGATTACTTACGAAAAAAAGTTGATTTTTGTCTCATTCTCGTCGACAATCCAAATCGGTATTAAATTTATTGTACGCCATATTTTTGTTCAGCCTTGTATTTTCCAGCAGATATGCAATACATGCGACTATAAAAAAAGTTGACAAACATTTATAATCTTGCACCATTCTTGTCAGAAATCATCTGGGAAAATAAAATAAAGATGAAATTTGACTTCCTCAACAGTTTTTGCTTTACATTAGACCCAAAAAATCAGAGCTCCAACATTTTGGACATGAATGGTTCCAATCAATTTTCCGACTTTTCGAATAAACATCAGCAACTTAATTTTTTTATAAGCTTCATGTTTTTTTGACACTTTGCATAAAGCACTAGCATTTATTATTTACCAAAAATAGTTAAAAATTAATAAACGGTATGAACCATAAAGCTGCAAAAAAGAACAACATATTGATTTAGCCCAAGATAATTGGTATATAGATAAGTAGAGCTCTTAAAGACAGACACATAACTATAAAACTGCTTTCAAATCTACAATTTATATAACATGTGCCCGAGGTCAAAAAACTCCAGTTCCAGCTCGTATGCATACGTGTTCATATATCAGATTTAAATCAAGAGAGTATACAGCTTTAAAATTAATACAAGTGTGAATATTCTCAACGTCAAAAGCCATATAGGTCATATACAGCAAAACTTAATTAAAATCGAAGCTTATATAATTTTAACAGGTATTATGCCTGAACCATGTTCTAAGCATGAATAACTACAAAATCAAATTAGTTCATGATATATAAGCAATATTTAGTGGGAAACATACAGATTTTAAAGATGAAAGAGGTAATATAACAAATATACATCAGTATAATTTTTATGGCACAGAATGAGTAACACATTAATTTTCTGTAATGGAATGGTAAAGTACCGTTCTATACAGGGCGTTCAGCTTATTTACTAAGCAGTTCTAGTTTTCTTTTAAAAATATTATTTCACGTTTCGGCTTCAATTTTGGAATTTTTCAAAAATCTGTAATAATGAACAAAAACGGCCTTTATACGGCAAAATTATAGAACGTAATTTTTCTAAAAGTGAAACCTACCCTAAACGTAGAATATTAAACTTTATTGCTCGTATGACACAATTTCACAATTTTTTACTAAGCAGTTCTAGTTTTCTTTTAAAAACATTTTATTTATTTGACGTGTCGGCCTTAATTTTGACCTTTTCAAAAATCTGTAATAATGAACAAAAACGTCCTGGCAAAATTATAGAATGTAAATTTTCTGTACTTTCAAAATAAAATGTGTTTTTTGTCGTTTGATGTGCTGTTAGTCCGGTGGTATTTGTCTTGTCATACTTGTGAGCCTTTGTTCGATTTTCAAGATGCTGTGCAATATATCTAGAGTCCAGAAAAGTTTTTTGACAGTAAGGTATATCCTTTTTGACAAGCTTTCATATTTTTCTTTTGAATCAGTTTTTGGTATTGTTGTGATAGTCCTTGAACAAAGGGTGAGAGATAATGTGTTGATTTATTATTACTTTTTGTGTACTCTTTGAAGGGTTGTAAAATCTGTGTATTCTGTTTTTAAAAAAAATATCTATTACGTCGGAGGGGCAATATTTAAAAATAGAGCGGATTTTGCTTTTATTATGGCTTTAGTTCTGTATTCAGGATCGGAGAGATAGATGGCAGGATCGGCAAGCCTTATAATAATCGACTTTTTTTGGGCAATTGGATGGCATGAAGAGAAATGTAAGTATGTTGCAGACTACGCTTTTTTTGTGTTGTAACAAGCTTTATTCGCTAACCGCTCATTCAGCTGTACATATGCCTGACTCACTCAGCCGTTTGTAGTTTTTTCTTTTTAAAAGCGTGGGTTAAAGTTTATGGCAGTTCAGAGCGGGAGGCACTAAATTTTTACTGCAATAAATTTATTAGAAATTCTATCTGTCGGAATGACTGATGGTTAATATTATGCTAAAAAAAATATGGAATATCACTGAACCTGACCTATTTGTCACTGGTGGTAATTAATGTTCAAATTACAATTATATTAATTGCTATGGTAATTACGATTAATCTTGACACTATACCAATAGAAATCACAATAACCAAGTATCAATTATACAATTTAGGCCTGGTACTCATTGCGATTAAACTTTAAATAAAAAATTAGCACTAGTTATGGTACTTTAGCAAGTCTCTGATCAATAACAATTTATATGTACAAATTAGGGCATAAATATCCACTAAACTACTCTTGGCTTATTCCTTTGTTAGCTGGAATATAGAAGACCTTTAAATGTCTTCAAAATGCTAAACTAAAAGGGATTTTCTGAATAAAATAAATAGAAATATAGCTTCACCCAGTAAGGAGAGTTGAGCTTAAGTCTACCAATATCGAGGCGAGAAGTTTAATAATAAGGTTTAAATAGTTTTAATTAGTTTTCTGCCATGGGTTTGACAAGCAGATACAATAAACTTAGAATAAATAACCTAAACGCCCTAATTGTATAGCATATTTTTAGGCATTAGCGAGAATGAAAGCGATAAAAGGTTTGCAGTGTTACCAGGACTCGCCGATACCTTCAGCCTTCCATATGTGAACAGCTACTGGACTGGACTCCAGTGTATATGGACGAGCTGGGTGAACCTCTCAGCTGGGAAGATCAGTTTCTGCACAAAACTCTCGGCCTGGTCCACTTCGGATAAGACGGAGGGCTCCTGCTCAAGGAAGGAATTCCCCAGAATAAATGGGCATCAGTCCCTGATTCTGGTGAAATGGCAAACGATTTTTTTAGCCATGCGACTAAAAAGCACATGGGTCGAACCTACCTTTTAAAATAAAAGGGTATCACACCGTCTTTCACACGGTGTATCACAACCGCACAGTCGGTAATCTAACAAAAGATACACGTTACTACGCCTCGTAAATCTAACAGAAGAACTATCTTGTGGCCATCCACCAATAGTTAAGACTTAATCGCCACAGGGCACCTTCTCGAAGGTAAATTTTGAACGAGAAGGGACTCAACTTTAACTCCCTTCGTTGTATATCTTACTTTCGTGCGCATCTGTGGAAGTGCTCCCTGTCAAGCAGTTTAGAGTGCTGAAACTCACTCGAAGTAGTAAGGTTGCGACAATCGATAATACAATTTAACGAATACACAGCGAAAATCGCAGTATAATATTAAGATACATGCATAACGTTACAGTGTACCATTCAAATTTAGTAGCATTATAATGAATTCGTCTTGTGGGCTGTCTGTGAATTATTTTATTTCTTCCCATTTTTTCTTAATTTTTTCTTTTTGTTGCTAGCTTAATTGGTACGTTTGTATATAATGAATAAGTCACATCAAAGATATAAGGATATAAGTTTTTGGAATGTTTATATTTCTAAGTATATCTTTAAGTCTTGTGAACAATATAGTTTAAGTAGTATAAACAATTTAAAATAGAAATTGATATTATTTATTCAAACATAAGTATTTTCTGCAGTCCTTACACTAATTTAAGGCGCTTTAGTTATTGTTTCGTGAATATTGGTAGGCGAATGTCGACGTTCCCTTTCGTTTTCGAAATAGTTTATCAGATTAAGTGCAATTTTTTTAGGGATGCAATAACCGAAAATTACTTATTATGCTCACTTCAAATTGTCAAAGTTACAAAACTGACGTCTGTAAATCAAAACGAAGCTGGTGTCAAATTTCATAAATAATATATTATCCTCTATCTCCGTGTCAAAATTGCAAACGTTTGTCTCATTTAACTTACAGATTGTATTTGAAGGGTATAATTAAATGCAATGAAAGAAAATCAAACTTCAAGTTTGCTGATAAAGCGTAATACACGTTCAATAAAACAGAGTTTGACTATACCAAACTTCCACTTAATGAAGTTTGAAAAATACCTAAAGCAATTTGTCAAAATGATCTTTCCCAAGTATTTAAACCTCACAGGACATTTGTCGAAGAATTCAGTACGAGCATTCCGTATCCAAAATAATTATCTACAGATAACCAACTTTCAAAATTATATATTACATTTCTAGCAATTTCATTATTGAACATATTATTTGTAATGTAAATAATTAGTCTTGAATTACCTCTGAATTGTAACAGTCGAATCTTTGAAAAGAAAACTATTGTTTTTCCTTTGAAATAATACTTAACTTATATTTTACCTAAAAATTATATAATAAAAATATCTTACCAATTTCAATATTAGCCTCCGCAGGTTCTATCACTGTATATGCTTGTTGTTCATTGTTGTCAGCTCCATCATTATCAAAATCTGTCCAAAACTCATGAGGATTATTTCTATACCTATAATCCAACTCCATAATTTTAGGTCCTGTTTTGAGATACTTATTAGAATTGCTTGTACTAACAGTTCTGCCAGATTTTCTTGAGTTGTGCTGTTTCTGCATGTACGCAATAAGGAAATGGATAAGTTTATTGATTATCTTGGTTTGTTTTGAATACTTTACTCTAAGGGAATTCATTTCTCTCCAAAGAGCAGCATTCTCTTGTCTCAAATTCGACATTTCCATTGTAATTCCATCACTTTTAGTTTTAATATCCTTAATCGCTGCCATTAATTGTTGCAATTTAGAAGACTGTTGTGGACTTTCAGCAGGGTTCATTGTAGCTGAATTTGTTTTTTGTCTCCCTAAAAATATATGTTTTTTTAATCCTTTATTAATACCAAAGACAAAAAGGTTCAGTATTCAAAAACAAAGTATACGTAAACTACTCAACAATGAAAGTGAGCCACACCTTTTTAGAAATTTTGTAACCATTATTTAAATATTTTCAATATTTTTTTAAAACCTAAGCAGCAATTTGAATCCTGTTTTTTTTTTGCTTTGATATTCAGCCAAAAAGCTTTTAGCTGTATTATATAATTCATATTAAGAGGGTGTAAAATCATAACCATTAAATGATGATACCTTTAGTTTTATTATTTTAGCATATTACTAATAGGTATATCTTGGGATATTTTTGTAATTTAAAATGTAAAGTGCATGTGTTAAGAATTACAATTTTTTCCAGCTTTTGTACTTTACGGTTTACTGATACTAGTATATCACATTAAACAGGCTTTGTTCGTTGGTATGAAAACGTTGCCAAAGTTAAACATAACATAGAACTGCCGGTTTCTTAATAAAGAGAAAAACAATATTATAATTACAATAAAATCAACACGTTTAAAAAGCCTTCAATGCCTCGTAGGTAGGACCACCTTTTAATCGATTGATAGTTAAGCATCTTTCAGACATATTCATTATTAGGATATTAATGAGAGCTTGAGGAAATCCTAGCCATTATTACTCAAGTGTCTGGATCAATTGAGATAATGTTATGGGTTGTTGTTTCCGCAATGAAATTTGTCGACTCAAAAGTACCTATATGTGTTCAATTGGATTATAATCCAGTGAAGAGGCCATATCATTCATATTCGCTGAATACTATGGTTCTTTTAAATTTCATGCACAACTGCTACACCATGTGGACAAGCATTGTCATCGACATAGACGAATTCATTGTTGAAATCAGCTCCTGTCTGCGGTGATAAGTCTCAGTCGCTGGTAAAGGTTTTTCTGATCTAAATTGGGGGAAAATGGTACTGTCATCTGCAAAACTGTAAACAGGATTATTGGTTTCGGTCAGCAGGTCATTAATATAGATGAGGAACAGAGTTGGTGAGAGTATTGGGCCCTGAGGCACGCCTACATTAATGGTGAGATGTGTCCATCAACTGCAACGTGCAGAGAATCGGTTCTTAAGGAAACTGACAAGCATTGATTAATACGAACTAGGTGGCTTGAACTGATCATGTGATCGCCACGCATAACTTGGAGTTTATGTTGGAAATAAATATACCTTAGGCCATCCTACTATTATTTCGCCCTCGAAACAACACACAAGGTTTTGCGTAATCAGTACTTCAAGAATGTCAACAACTCGACCAATGATTTTTAAATGTTACTAAACGCTACTTGTTACTATCCGGGACGTCCGCAATTTTGCCATAAATTTAATGTGCCACCGGGATAACTGATGTACCGTATTTCGGCAATGTACTACAAAATTTGCAAAATCAATAGAAAACGACTCTTTTTGTTTTTGCTATATGTATACAATGCAATTTGTAATTTTGGGTTTGATTAAAATTTTATCAAATTTGTCCTGTTTCATTTGTTCCAGTTAAATCAGCAAAATCCCGTATTTTTTCCACATGTATGTTGATGTGGAAAATCAAATCTGGCAACTTTAATCCCAGGACAACTTATGCAAGAGAGTCGTTTTTTTATATTAATAGTTCACACATATTTTTTCATCCGCGCTTTAAAACACTTTTAAATAGTCAAAGTCAAAAATTCTATATTACAAAAAATACTTAGGAGTATTTAACAAATGGCGTCATAGTATAAAAATAAAAATAAAACATAGAATATAAAATCAAAATAGGAATAGAAATAGAGAACACTAAAGGACAGTTTAAAATTGTTAAAATATAAGACAATAAAATGGTTAAAAGACAAACAAGATAAAATCCAGAGTTCAATGGGCATTGCAAGTACAAACCCTACAGCGGACGGTAGAATTAGAAAGTAATACAATTAGAAGGTAATAATGAGTTGTGCATTTCAACTTTCTCCAATGGGAAGCGGTCAGAGGCAGTAAAGTTAGAAAACTATTTTAATGTGTTGACCGTATCTCTGTTAAGTGACCGTATCAAATCGGCCTAAAATTCGGTTTTATATTTGAATTTTTCGGTATTGGGGGCGGCATCAGTGGGACGGTCATAGGCTGTAGGACTTACATGCACACAGTTCATATATTCACATAAATCGCCACAAATGAATATTGCTATTTATTTATTTATTTATTTATTCATTTACTTCCATTGACATGATCACATATGTTGGAATTGTCAAATACAAATTTAAAAATACATTAAAAGCAACTCCTCTCATGTGATTAGCTCTGTAATAGGACGTTAAATAATTTGGAATCTTTAATGGTTCATCTCTTCTTAACCAGTGTTCTGGCAAAAATAAAAAGCTTGGATTATCATAACGCTACAAAATACTGTAAATTCATCCACCTTACCAGAAATCGAACAAATATTCAAAACTAAAAAGCATAGCCTTTTTTACAGAATCATGACTGGAGAGAGAGTTTGTCTAAAAAATTTGTCTCACATTGGTGCGTCGAAAGATCAGTCTGGCCCTCCAGCAAAACAGAGTTAGATCCCAAAAATGTACAAAATCAGAATCGCATTTTTAAAAAAAAAATATGTAAAGTATATACACATACATATTATAAAATTGAAGAGAAATATATTTATTGCCGGTGGGATCGCTTAAAGGGTTCAAATCAGTCAAACCAATTATTTTTGTCTACAAAGATTCACCTCCAAATAACACACAGGAAACATAAAACAGTTTTTGTTTCGCACCCACAAATCCACGTATGTTTATCATGCATTCCTGCATTAAACTTTCGATTAAGTTTTATTACTCGATACATATTGAACTGTCTAAATGTGGAGTAGGCCGACCTAGTCCTATCTCTATCTCGGTTTTGTCCGCGAGTGAGCTGGTACCGAATGGCTTCGTTATTAAATTTACAACTAAATTTGTAACCAAAAACACGAACTCCTAAAACAAACTAAAATCTACCGAACAAATGTAGATATTCGATAGTGCAATCGGCACGCATCTCCGAAAACAAAAGCTGATAATAATTAGGAAATAAACTAAAGGCTGTCGCAAAAGTACATCCACCCCCACAGTTCCGTTATGCGTCTTAATTAAACCAATAATAGGAATGCACAAAAGTGACAGTTATTGGGTGGAGCTAGATGCAATTTATTAAATTTGAAAAATGTAAATCAAAGCCAATAACTTTTTCTGCTAGATAGAACAGATGTATCCACCCCACAGTTCCGTTATGCGTCTTCATTAAACCAATAGGAATGCACAAAACTAACAGTTAATGGGTGGAGCTAGTTGCAATTTATAAAATTTGATAAATGTAAATCAAAGCCAATAACTTTTTCTGCTATATAGAACTAATTTTGGGCATGCATTGGGTTAGTTTTAGTTGGTTGCACCCCCCAAAGCTAGTGAAGTGAGTGGAGGGTCATGCGTTTTCCCTCGCTTATCTATAGCTCCGCCCATTAACTGTCACTTTGCATTTCTATTGGTTTAATCAAGATCCATAACGGAACTGTGGGGTGGATGTACTCTCGCAAAGTTGGCGATAGTAATTTTGCAACTACATGGCAGCTTATAGAACGGGAATTAAATAGACGGTCCGAAGACGAAATGCGCATGCCTGTAATGTATCCGATCGGGGTGTTTTTACGACGCACCAGCTTTCCATAATTTAGGGAATATGTTTTCGGAATGAGGCGTAAAGAGGCAGAGTTTACTCAGTTGACGGACGAACGGACACGATGACGACGACGCACAGAGGTCTAAATGTAAAAAAACCTGTCTTGAGATATTGATAACATATATAGTTTTATAAACAGAATAGACTACCATATCAGAGATTTTTGTTTTGATGTATCGGAATGCGATGAAATTGAGGATAACTTGAACAAAAATAAAAATGTTTATATAGGATTGTATAGGATTTGTTGTCGATTATCTTGGTACCTTGGTATGTTTTGGTACTTGTGTTCAGATAATTATCTTTTTTTTATTATTCAGACATGTCTGCACATTTGTTAGATTATTTATGTTCAAATTTTAAGAATGTTGACTGTTCAGTTTTGATCTCAGGTATCTCTGATCACGAGGAGGTTAGTTGCATTATTGACAGCCCAAGGGCTCTTGTAATAGACTCTCTAAGGCACAAAACAAACAGAAAGAAAGAACTACGGAGAGTCTCGAGCGATTGCGTTGGATATTTCAAAGACATTCGACAGAGTTTGGCATGACGGACTGCTCAACAAACTACCGTCCTTCGGACTGCCAGCCTCTCTCTGCAGTTGGCTTGCCAGTTTCCTTAAGAGCCGATCTCTGCACGTTGCAGTCGATGGACACATCTCGGACACATTCACCATCAACGCGGGCGTGCCTCAGGGCGGAATACTTTCACCAACTCTGTTCCTCATCTATATTAATGACCTGCTGACCGAAACAAATAATCTTGTTTACAGTTTTGCAGATGACAGTACTCTTGTCTCCCACTTTAGATCAGAAAAACCCTTACCAGCGACTGAGACTCATCACCGCAGACAGGAGCAGATTACAGCAATTAATCAAGACCTGAAGAAAGTTCAAACTTGGGGCGACCGAAATTTGGTCCAGTTCAATGCAGCAAAGACCCAAGCAGCCACGTTTACCAAGAGGGCCAATACAGCGGGCCCTGACATCATTATGGCAGGGTCGACCATCCTTCATCCTCGTCAATCGGACTGCTGGGTATCTCGGTCAACAGCAATATGTCATGGCATGACCACGTTGCTAACATCGCAAAATCAGCCTCCCAGAAGCTTGGTGCGCTATTTCGCAACAAAAAACTCTATACACTGCAGCAGTTGCTCTTGCTCTACAAAGCGCAAATAAGACCGTGGTTAGAATATTGCTCACATATCTGGGGTGCCGCACCAAAGCACACCCTAAAGCTGCTGGATTCCATTCAGAAGAGAGCTGTGCGTCTCGTCGGCGACCCAGAGTTGACCCAGAATCTAGATAGTCTGGAACACCGCAGACATGTAGCCGTGATATCTCTGTTTTACAGATACTTTCATGGCAGATGTTCCCAGGATTTGGTCCGCCTCATCCCGCCCCTGGCAGCTCCTGTCAGACAGTCACGACAGACGGCAAAAGCGCACCAGTTCGTCGTACAACTGGAAACACCTAGAACATCGCTTTACAAGAACTCCTTTGTCTGGCGCACTGCATCACTGTGGAACTCACTCCCAGGACATCTGTTTCCCACTAATTACAACTTACAAATATTCAAGAGCCGTGTCAATCAACATCTTCGCACACACACCGCTCGTCGAGCGCCATAGGGTCTCCGTTTAGTGTGTGTGCCACTGCCATAAAAAAAATAATAAAAAAATGATTTTTACTGTAACATAGCGAATGATCTAACTAAAGATTTATTCTCTAAACCAAACTAATCCAATCTAACCCATTATCTTGAGCAACAATAACTCATTTGGTTTTTTTGCAACAAACAAGCGCGAAATTAAAGAGGTTATTTCTGAAATGAAAAATACAAAATCTAGGGGTACTTTTGCGGTTACCCTTTGCCTTGGAAGCCCTATCAGTGTGTATTAATGAATCTTGGCTACTGGGTGTGTTTCCTTCTTGCCTAAAATCTGCAACAGTGGTCCCCTTATTCAAGGGTGGTGACCCAGAAGAGCCAGAACTTTCGTCCAATTTCCTTACTACCTACTTTGTCCAAGATCATTGAAAAGCTGGTAAACAAAGGATCTGGAGTTATCTACAGTCATTTGACCCTGTAACTGCTAAACAGTTTGGTTTCCAAGAAGCCAAGGGTACTCATGATGTAATCACAGATTTTTTGAGGATGTCTATGTGGGGTTGAATCAGGGAGGCGTTCTGGCGGCGGTGTTCTGTGACCTGTCCAAAGCGTTTTATTGCGTTGATCACCGAATACTGCTGCTGAAGCTCGAGAGATATGGCTTTCGAGGCCTGGCTCTCTCTTGGTTTCAATCTTATCTTGGGTGTTGATATCAGTCTGTGGTGTGCTCAGGGGGTGAGGTCTTCATCATTAAGGGTTGGTTGTGGTGTTCCACAGGGCTCTGTTCTAGGACCTATTTTGTTCTTGCTATATATCTTCCTCAATTAAACATCTCTGGACACTTCACCCTTTTGCTGATGATACCTCAATTTTATGGAAGGACATATAGATTGAGCGGCTGAAGCGGGCCATGATTGATCACCTGACCATCATTAGGCAGTCGTTCAATTGCAATCGCCTGTGTTTAATTCTGAGCAAGACGCTTATGGTGGGACTTAAATGTGATCTCACAGGTTTGCTTTTTGATGGGGGATCCTTCCCGGGATACCTGCAAATAGGTTCCTAGGAATCATGATTGATGGCGGTTTACACTTTGAGGACCATATACTAGCCTTGAGCAGGAAACTGTCATCGGGATGCTTCGCTGTGAGGGCGGTTCGGGAGGAATTAGGTCAGCGACTGGCAAGGACTGACTATTTTTCTTTGTCTGAGTCACATTTCCGATATGGTATTCCATTCTGGGGTGTGGCTAGTCGGGGCCTTTTGAACGTCCTCTTTGTTCTTCAGAAAAAAGGCAGTGAGATTTATTGTAAATGTGTCTCAAAGACAATCCTGTGGACCGCAGTTCGTGGCTCAGAAGATCTTGACCTTGTCATCTCTTTTCATTTTGGAAACATCTTCCCTTATTTTTAAACATCGCACCAGGCTGCAGGGTCCTACACTGCAGCATGTGACTCGCCAACCTCATGATTTACCGTTGCCGATTCCAAGAAGTACTTTGGTGAAAAGGTCACAGATTTATGAGGGTCGCAAAGTATTTAATCATCTGCCAATTAGTTTAAGAACAGTTAATTCATTGAGGACTTTTTGCAGATCACTTAAAACATTACCTTAACTAAACCATACTACAGTATGGAAGAGTTCTACCGGGACGACCTTGAGGAGGCTATAATATAACTTTAAAATTTTTTCGTATTTTTGGTATATAAGCTCTTTTTACTCTGTTTGTATTCTGCTATGTGTTTTACAGTGTATTTACTCGTTTTCTCTCGTATTTTAATATGTTTTCGATAATTTATGTTTTTTGGTACACATGATCTCTCTCTCTCTCTCTCTCTCTGGTGGACATTTTTGGTGTTACATTTTCACCCGTAAGCTTACGGATCTTTTTTTCTTCAATCAACGATATAGGATAAGAAATTTGGTCGGTATGAAATACATATACCGAAACTTAAGGTTATGAAAGCACACAATCTCAAACATCTAGAAAATCCTAGCAAAATTGCTTCTATTTTGTTTCTGTATAAACTAAAACATAATTGCATAAGTGATTCTGAACTACTATCAAGTTTGAATTAAATCTCAAGTCTCAGCATACAGAATTAGAAAGCCATCAACATTCTATACTGAAAAGCCTAGAACTAATCAGGCACTACAGCAATTCTCCGATTAATGTAATATGTGAAATATAACCAAATTCAGGATAGTATTGATATTGATATTTCCAGTGTAGGCTCTGAGTTTTTAAGCTTTAATGTTAATAACTATGATTTTAATATGTAATTTTAATTTGTGGTCTTGTGGTGTCATTTTATAATGTTTATATAGTGTTAACGAGATTTTCGAGGTGAATTTGTTGTCAAATGTAATGTAATTTCATTATTATTATTATTGATATTGTGACATGTAAAAGTACTTTGTATGCTATTACCAATAAAGTATCTATCTATCTATCTATCTATCTATCTATCTAACTTGTTTAAGAGAATAATTAATGAATTAATTTAGTTTGAGTTAGTTTATGTAAGTAATATCAAACAGAGTTTGACATTATGTAGTTTTAAATATGTAGCAAATTCAAATGTAGTGTTCTTCCTAATCTGCAATTGGATATTTATATCTGTAGAGTTTGTAATAAAATAAATAAATAAATAACTAATGTATCGAAACCGACTCAAATGACTAATAAGTTGAGACTAAGTGAAACTAACTGTGCTTGAGCGGGGATCACACTCTTTCTCTCTTATGGAATCGATAAAGAAGTATTCACTTCTATCATGTATATGGTGATACTCGAGTTTTTTTTTATTTACGGGGTTTCCACCAGTTTGACATAGAAAAAATATATTACAACAATAAAAACAGATAATTACAAATGATTACATACTAAATAACAACCTGTAAACAAATACAACGTACAATAAATCTATAACATATTGAAAAGTTGCCTGGTTATGTTCTAATATCACATTCACGAAGAGATTTGAGGAACCGAGTGTAAGTGGCAGGAAAGTCAATATTGTCAGAGAGATTGTTAGCTAGCCAGGTTGAACGGCATATGTAAGAGTTCATAGCATAGTTCGTGCAATGTACAGGAACAGAGAACACAGTATTTGAACATGTTACCTTAGCAGGAACGTGAAAATCAATACATTCAAGGAATGCAGAGCAATTCACATTAGAATTTGTGATTATAAACAACAATTTCAGTTCCTTAAGCCTATGCCTTACAAGTAATGTATCCAAATTGAGTTCACTCAGGCGTTCATTATAATAACAATCAGGTCAGAACCTTAGGAATTTATGTTGGACAGACTTTGTCTTATTTATATATATATTCCATAGCATGGGGACCAGACAGTTGAGGCATACTCCAAATATGGTCTTACCAGGCTGCAATAAAGCACCTTTATAGCTTTAGTACTGACAAAATCAGCTGTTCATTGTTTTAAGAAACCTAGCATTTGCAATGCCTTGCTGAATATGATGTTCAAAGATGAGGGCACCATCACAATAAACACCAAGATCCCTAATTTCAGTCACATGATGTAACACTGTATTATTTAGGGTGTAGTTGAATGCAATAGAGTTTATAACTTGACAAAATGACATAAGATGGCACTGGCAGGATTTAGTTGCATGCCATTTTTAGAACTTCAGTCACTCAATCGATTCACGTCAGATTGCAGCTTGCAACAATCATGAATGAATTGAACCCTATTGAAAAACTTGAGATCATTAGCCAGTAATAGAGACTTACTATGATGAAAACAATTGCTTATATCATTAATCAAAATATTAAACAACAAAGGACCCAGGTGAGAAAACTGAGGCACACCAGATACAACCTTTATTTATGCAGACTTAAAATCATTGATCCTAACAACTTGTTTACACCCAGACAGATAACTTATCAACCAATCGAGCAAACTACCATTTGTTCTTTGAAAATTGTGACAATATTAGCATTACATACCTGCCTGTGTTTTCCTTACTATTAGTGGCAATAGTTCTGGAAGATCCCTCACAAAGTAAGGATGACTAAACTGAAACTCAGCTTTTTCTAAATGCTGAATTTTATGAAAATCATACAAATTTAACTGTCTTACAAAACTGGATAACTGGTTGTGTTTAAAATATCTGGGAAGCGTAGATGATATGAACTGCAACTGATCATGGATAATAAAACTATCGCCGTTTTCATTCCAGCTGATGATCTCTGCATTATTTTCATCATTCACAATTTTCCATAACTTCTTTATAAATAAGGGTATGCTCACAGATAGTGAGTTTTGTGTCTCAGGAGGATCAAGGACTATTTTGATAACTGGCATTCCTTCAGCCGCTTCAGCGTTCTCAATATGAAATTCAGGAAACGATTCATCCTGTTCGACAATTTCAACACTTAAATTTTCATCCATCTTTTGCTTGTACTTCTCTTGACAGTATTATTATATTA